>OVAX01000828.1:0-28460 GCA_900406405.1 Lepidium africanum | reverse complement strand
AAAAAAAAAAAAAAAAAAAGACTAAAGATATGTGTTGAGTTTCGTCTTACTAAACAATAGTAATTTAGTTCCTAACAGAAATTGCACTTAACATTGATAGATATAGTTCTTGCTTCTCAAATCGCTTAACCTACAGCTTGATTATTTTTGCAACTAGTTTTGCAACACAGAAAATACAATCTTTATAAAATTATTTTATAAATTTTCTAAGATATTTTAAAATAAATAAAAAATTTTAAAATTCATAGAAATTTTATAAATTATTTGATCATACACATAGTTTCTATTAACCAACTAAGAATCAAAATAAAATTAACATAACATCTCGAAAATAATATCTCACAATATAAATATAGGTTTAGAAATATAAACGAGTAAAAAATATGTAAACAAATTATAATATGTCAAAATTTAAATATTACAAGTCAAAAACTCATATTTCATCCACAACATAAATCATCATTTATTATATAATAAATAATAGATTATAAGTTGATTTGAATATGTTAAGTATAAATAAATTTGCATATATAAATCAAACCACATATAAATATTTTAAAAATAAATTATTTTAAAATAAACTCTTTTTCTTACAAAAATATTTTGGATATAGCACATAGCATCAATCAGTTCTAAAAATATAAAACTGGTTCAAAGGATTAAAATGATAATTTAAATTTGTTGGAAAAATAATTTAAGATGTGTGTTGAAATTTTATCCTTTGTTATATAAAAAAAATACTTTTCTATTAGTGTCTTTGAATTGTGCGAGTGTAAATGAGTAGGTTATTGGCGTAAAAGAATCGTCATGATCAAAATGTTAATAATGGGTATGACCTAGGATTGTCAAAGCATGATAATGCTCATATATTTTAATTTGGTGATTTGCTTAGATCTTACCTGCCTTAATTCTATTATTAACCACTCTCGAATTTGTTTTGGATCTTTCCAATCAAAATTCTTAGCACTCATCTTTATCTGATCTAATAGGTAGAAAGCCAAGTCCAAATGTCGACAGCTTATAATAACGTTATACTTTTCTTGGCATTACCAAATTCGTTATTTAATTCATACAAATTACCACCTCTACGTTTTATATTAGAATTTTGGACACGTACTAACTAATGGATCTACCGAGCAGAATTCAAACACTTTAGATAGCAATCATATGATGTTTTTGCCTAATTTGACTTGCTTTTATTGCAGTCTTCGACACAAATCCGATGATAATTAAGAGTTTTACAACTTACTGCAAGGTTTTATCTAACAAAAAAAAAATAACGAAAATTTCAGAAAAAAACAAAACAAAACATATATTGAAGCGACAACTTACTTACAACTTCGGCTTGTGATCGAGAATAATAACTTACTTTCAAGTTTTAGAAAGGAAAATATAAAGAAAAATTTGTAGCGTAACGGTTAAACCGGTTGTATACTTATTTGGACGAATACAAATATCCACTAATATAGTATTGGAAATCTCAAATTTTTTACTCGACGAGTTTTTATAGCTAAAATCTGTCAGGTTTACCGAATTATCCTTATTACCAAAGAAAAATAATTCATTCTGTAGTAAATTATAGTTCTATATTTGTCATTATTCGATGAGTCATATTATATAATTTTTTAATAGGTCATATTATTATTTATATTTTTAAATTAGATCGACAAGATCCAGTATATAGCTTAATCCAATTCTTAAAATTTATATTTAATCTACCAACTGTGTAAAAAGAGGAATCGAACCTTAAATACTATAATCATTAGCTACATCATTCTAACCACTATACTGAAAAAACACTCAACAGTCATATTATTTTCATAAATGTTAGATCAATTCATCAAAGGTAAAGTGTTTGATTCTTGACGTTAAAAATATAGTTGGAACATAATTTTTCATATCACAATTTGTGCCTTTTCGCATAGTTTACAAGAAAACTATCATTCTTTGCTCTCTCTTTTTTTACAAAAATATTAATATTATGCGGACAAGTTTACTAATTAATCTGGATAAATAGTAACATAATACAAAATGAAAAAGTATTGATATATATATATATATATATATATACTACGGTGTTTACCATGTGTGATATGAAAACTGACACAAATCCTCAAAAATTTGAGAGCTTTTTCTAAGAATATTATTAGTTTGCTGTGGATCAACTTTTTATTAACACATTTTTTACATTATATAATTTTGTAGTAATTGAATTATAGGGACAAGCCAAGAAGCAGGTGGTCCAGTTGGTTTATTTTGATCTAGCTTGACATTAAATGGAGGATTCAAATCTCGCTAGCTTCAGTAGGAGCAATTTGGCTATGGATCGGACATTTATCGATCTCATTAGTTGAAAAAATGAGTAAGGTTGATAAAAAAAAATCATAGAGACAAAATATTTTTGGTAAGTCATAGAGCCCAAAAATTTTTAGTAAATTAAAGGACCAAAAAATTTTCTTAGTAAAATTTAGGGTTCAAAGTTTTTTACTTTTAATAAATCATAAGCTCAAAAAATAATTTCTTACCACTAAGCCGCTTTTATAAGAATTATTTTATTTCAGCATGGCCTATATTTTTTTGAGCCGATCATGAATATATATATGTAACCTCACATCTTTTTATCAAATCATGGAACGTTATTTCCTACAATGTTATTTAGCCATAACTTTCTTTTTAATATCACGTTATTTTTTACCCTAAAAGTAACACTAATTTACTTAATTACAAATTATTTTACATGATACTATAGCGTGCAAAAAAGTCATAATATTTATAATAATTATTGGCACGTGTTTTTTTTGAGTATTAGGCTTTGAATGATGAATGCAGATCAAAAATTGCAGATCATGCAGATCACGCAAATTATGTAAAATATATTTTATATTATTATTTTATCACAAGATTATTTTACAATTTTGTAATTATTATTTTATTTTATTATCGGAATCTAACCCAGAGCTAAACCAAGAACCAAACAAATACCCAAAAGCGCAATATTATAGTATTTTATGAATATGTTTTGGTAAATTTAGATATTTACTTTTTGATTTATGTTTGTTGACAAACAAAATTGATAATAATCACAATTCATTTTAATAAGTAAAGAGATAAACAAACTAGAATCAATTGATCATAAACGTTATAAGAAAATAAAATATAAAACAATTTCAATTCTATGAAAACTAGACGTTAAATTACTTTCATTCCGATCAAAAAATTTCATGTTTATTTTATATTATTTTAAGAAGAGAACCATTATCAAACTGTGACACCATAAATATTTCTATAGGAACTATATAAAATATTTCATTTATTTAGTTAAAAATGAATATCATAATAAAATTTTTAAATTAATTAAAATATTTATACAGGCATGTATAGTTAATATTATTCTATTTGTAAATAAAGTGATTAGAATTGAAAAGTAAACTATTTTTGTGTTAGAAAAATGTAAGCAAAAAAGTAATTTATTATATTATCAATTTTAAGGATGATTTTAATTGTGTTAAGAAAATAAAAAAATAAAAAGAAAAGTGCAGATCGGATGTTTATGTAGGTGGAAGATTGTTAATTTTCTGCTTTGTTGCGGATTTGTTGCAAATCAATATATTAATTTATTATTTGTTTACAATATATTAATTAAGTATGAATGGTGGCATTAATGCAGATTTTCCTAGAGTGCAGATAATTTACTTTATTTCTGCCATCCAATTAGACCCTTAATATTTTGTAAATTTTTGATGATTAATTAGATAATCAGTTTAAAATAAATAATATTTTATAGACAAAAATAATATGGAATTTATCCGAGTACTTAATAATTGTGCAAAAACTTAAAACATATTATTTGAATGGAGGAAATATATCATTGTAATGACTAAAATTTAAAATACTTAAAGTAGCATTCATAAAAAAAAAAACGACATTCATAGAAACATCAAACAGAATTCAGACATCTTTATACAGATAAGACAACATTATTTTGTCATATCTAACTTCAAAACAAATCATTATGTTGTAATACATTTTATTACATAGTTAAAGTAATGTTCGAGTAAGTAACAAATTCTAAGTTTTTGGTCCTAGGTTTAATTAGACATGCTAAAGAAAAATTGGGTTAAGTGGATTTAGTCTGGTCTGATCAGTCGAAGTGTCAGTCTCTCCATGTCCATTAAATGTGAACACCCTTATGTCAAATCTTGACTTCTTTTTTCCGAGATATGCCTTTTGGATTGTAATCAGAATATTAATAAAATTTGATTTCAATAAAAATAAGTAAGTTTGTGGAAGCTTTATAAACTAATTTGGTAAATGGCTTTTTCAAAATAAAAAATTTGGTAAATGGAGAATGATTTAAAACGTAGTTAGCAAAACTAAAGTTGCTAGAGTTTTTATCATCAAATTAGCAAAATCATGTCACCAAAAATATAGGTAACATTAATATTTAAAATAATCTTTAATATCCGTTTGGGAATTGTTTGTACATGGAACATAATTATGTTTTTTGATTACGTTTATTTTCCATCTACCAATTAGGCCTCATACTATTAAAGATTAAGTTCACTATTTTTCAATAAAGTCAGATCTAACCTCTGTAGGTAAAGTCATTGAAAATGTTTAAGTTCACTATTTTTCAATAAAGAAAATTAACTAATTTTGGCTGAGAAAGTAATTAAAATTTGTCAGTTTTTAGGTTAACATATTCTCTATTATATTGTCTTCTTTTTTTTTTAACTGATTTATATTGTTCTCTATTATCATAGACCACAAAACTCTAAATTTCAGATTAATCGATCACTAGTTGTGAAACTTTTTAAACCCAAACTTTAAATTAATCTGACATAAACATTTCGTGTATGAGAAGAAGGTACATAAATGAAGTATATGTCATTAGCAGATTGACACAAAGTATGAGGCCTAAATATTGAATTGATTTTGAAAAATTCACAACACTATATGAAATGGCTAGAATAGGATAAATTTTATGTGATAGAATATTAAATTCTGCTCGAAGTATTATAGTTTAGAAACTCTCTAATGAGATTTAAAAGACATAACTGACTACTCCAACTGTCCAACAACTGTTCGGAAATGTTTTTTTGTTAAAAATTAAAAGAAATGGATTTTATCTATAGATTGCATTTTGTTGATCCAATTGATTAAAAAAAAAACTAGTAGGAAATGTTTGCAAGTCTATTTTGTTTTCCCAACGTTTTGTATGGCTATCTGAAAGTTTTGTTTCTTATGTGTTAAAAATGTAATCGAAAGTTGATGGTATCAAAATGCCTCATGGTCCGTGTGCAAGCCTACAGTATATTTATTACAATGTGAACAAAATCTATTTATTTCACGTACTTTAGTTATTTTGTTGAGCTCACGTGTTAGCTTAATAGTATACCACGTGTATCTTCCTCTAGGTGGACTTCCTCCTTCGTTTTGTTTTTTTTTTTTTTGATAAGCTCCTGCTTCGTTCTTACCAAAGTGGAACCCTCTTTATTATGTAATCATCCATGTTTATATTCAAAATTTAAAAGTTATCAAAATAAATAGAGAGTATCAATATATTATGACGAATTTGCAATCATATAAAACTTACATCATATTTTATCTAAAACAATTTCACCAGGGATTCATATTACCTCAGTAAATTTTCATTGTTCATCTTTATTAGATTTTTCTACAATTTTATTAGTTTTAATTTCAAATAAAACATTTCAAAGTTTTATACTAAATTTGAAGGATCTGTTTGATTGTTTATCACAATTTGTATTTTCGCAGTAGTTTTTGTTTACTGGTTAAAATTTTAAAATATGTATTAAACATTCTTAATGTATAAATAAATGACAAGTCTTTATTTTTATATCATATGTATGTTAAAGTAAAAATGTCGTTTAGAAATAGACAAGTATAAAACATGAACTATCGTACTCCTTAATTTTTTAAATGGTACTTATATCATAAATATTTGTATATAATATATCTACTAACTGTATATGTGTCTTTCGCTGACTAAGGAAGCTAGAATACTCTAACTTTGATAAATTATTTAGCATTGAATTACTATTTTTAATAGATAACCAAACCAAAAAAGAAAGAAAAAAAACATTGAATTATATAAAAGTGGAATTTCTCCAAGCAAAGAAAAAGAAAAAAAAATGACAACATACTAAAAGTGTTGACTTGAAATATATTCATTTTATTTGCCGCATTCTCAAGTCATTAGTCATTTACCTCTTGCTCTCTCTCACCCAACTCTATATATAATTTCTCCTGTCATCACTGTTATTCTCATCGAACTTTCTTCTCTTACTCTCTCCCTTCTCTGTCCTCGTCTCTTTCTCCTCTCTCTGACTTATCAGGCCAGAAACAAGAGACAATATATAGCTTCTGAAAAGCCTCTCTATAACGAAAATCAAAACAAAAGCTATGGTTTCTCTGCTAACAATGCCAATGACTGGTACAAAAACAGGGCCTCAAGCCCAAATAAGTTCAGCTTTTAGGCCCATTAAACGACAGTCGAAGATTAAATGCACGGTGCAGATCGACGTTACGAAATTAACCCAAAAACGCCAATTATTTACACCAAAAACCACCTCCACTCCGTCGCAGCATAATCCTCTCCGCCTAAACATCTTCCAGAAAGCGGCGGCAATTGCGATCGATGCGGCTGAGCAAGCGTTGATCTCACGCGAGCAAGATACTCCTCTCCCAAAAACCACCGATCCTCGTGTTCAAATCGCCGGTAACTATTCTCCGGTACCGGAATCTCCCGTCCGGCGTAACCTCACCGTAGAAGGAACAATCCCGGACTGCATTGACGGAGTCTATGTCCGTAACGGCGCAAACCCGATGTTCGAGCCAATAGCTGGGCATCATTTATTCGACGGAGACGGAATGGTGCACGCCGTGAAGATAACTAACGGTTCAGCTAGTTACGCCTGTCGGTTTACTAAAACCGAGAGATTGGTTCAGGAAAAACAATTGGGTCGGCCGGTTTTCCCGAAAGCAATCGGTGAGCTTCATGGCCATTCGGGAATCGCACGTTTGATGTTGTTTTATGCACGTGGGTTCTGTGGTCTCATCAACAATCAAAACGGCGTCGGAGTAGCTAACGCCGGTTTGGTTTACTTCAATAACCGGCTTTTAGCCATGTCAGAAGACGATTTACCGTACCAACTGAAAATAACTCAAACCGGCGATCTCCAAACTGTTGGACGTTACGATTTCGATGGTCAGTTAAAATCCGCGATGATTGCCCACCCGAAACTCGACCCAGTTACTAAGGAGCTCCACGCTTTAAGCTATGATGTGGTGAAAAAACCTTACCTGAAATACTTCAGATTCTCGCCGGACGGCATTAAATCGCCGGAATTGGAGATCCCGCTCGAAACTCCGACAATGATTCACGATTTCGCTATAACCGAGAATTTCGTGGTGATTCCAGATCAACAGGTCGTCTTTAAACTGGGCGAGATGATTTTTGGTAAATCTCCGGTGGTATTTGACGGAGAAAAGGTCTCGAGACTGGGGATAATGCCCAAAGACGCGACGGAAGCTTCTGAGATAATCTGGGTAGATTCGCCGAAGACATTTTGTTTCCATCTCTGGAACGCATGGGAATCTCCGGAGACGGAAGAGATTGTGGTGATCGGATCATGTATGTCGCCGGCGGATTCAATCTTCAACGAGAGAGACGAGAGCTTGAGAAGCGTCTTGTCAGAGATCAGGATAAACCTCAGGACACGTGAAGCTACGCGCCGCGCTTTATTGGTCAACGAGGATATTAATTTAGAGATCGGTATGGTAAACCGGAACCGGTTAGGTAGAAAAACCCGGTTTGCATTTCTGGCTATCGCTGATCCTTGGCCAAAAGTTTCGGGTTTCGCAAAGGTAGACCTTTTCACGGGAGAGATAAGCAAGTATATATACGGAGGCGAGAAATATGGCGGCGAACCGTTTCTATATCCCGGAAGCTCTGTTAAGGGTAACAGTGACGGCGAAGAAAATGAAGATGAAGGTTATATATTCTGTCATGTTCATGACGAAGAGAAAAGAACGTCGGAGCTTCAGATAATCAACGCCGTTAGTTTAAAGCTTGAAGCTGCTATTAAACTACCGTCAAGAGTACCGTATGGGTTTCATGGCACATTTGTGGAGTCCAGTGAACTTGTAAATCAATTATAATAAATTACTGTAACGTACTCTCTCATAGTTTGGTAAATTATAAAAATTATCGATTATTCTAACAATTTTTACAATTAGTATCGACTGCTTGTTAGACTGTAATTTGGCTCGGTTTGATCAGTAAAATTAAAGGATTGTATTTAATTTGCATTTTTCTGGACGTGCGTTGTAAAGAGACGTGTATATTCGTAGAATAAATGCATGTAAAGAAACGAAATTTGGAGTTGTAAAGCAGAAACATAGTTATAAATCAGCTGCATCATCATACAAAGTTACAAACACTGGCTACGACTGATGATAATATGTGACATGCCATACATATTAGGCGACTAGGTTGTCTTTATACTTCACGTGATTAGGCAACTTTATTACGTTATTGATTGAAAAAGATGACAAATATCCACCCATTATTGACAACATTTCTTGATGATATAAGACCACGTTGCTAAGGAGTTTTTTTGCCGGAAAATCCTTACTAGTTTCCGAAAAAAGGTTTTTCAGTGAAATTTTCGATAGTATATTCAATATCTCACTGTTAATATTTTTCTTAAAACATAAGAAATAACATAGCTCTCAATAGTAAAGTTGACTTGTTAGCTGGTAATGTTTCTGGTCTTTCAGGGAATTGTACTCGTGTAAATTTCATGTTTTTTTTTTTTTTTGGTTCTCAAAACTAGTGTAAGGTATAAGTTGATGAAAAAAAATCATTAATATGGATAGTCGAATGTTATATAAAACATAGATTTTTCCAAACTCGTTATGAAATTAAATAATAATGCTATTTAAGTAGATAGTGGAATGTTATATAAACACACACAAAAAAGCTAATATTATGGAATAGATGTATGTATATATGGGTCCTAATTAGGATGAGGATTCATTTACGTACGTTCATGCATTGACTATGTATAGCATTACAGAAACTTAGCTGTCCTCTTATAAAAGATGACCAGCGCCATGACGAAACACTAGAAATGACGATCAACGAATCAAAACGTAGATTTCTGGTACGTATATATACAGAGAACACTTGAAACTAGCAAAAATAAACTGTTGAAAAATCCATAGATTTCCAAATTTTGAATGATGGGCAACGAGATAGTGGTATTAAGTGAAGCCACGTTTGTGTAAATATATTTCTAGTTACTACTATATAGTCACAATAATGTAAAAGCGTATAATTCAATATGTATTGTATATATGGACAGAATCGGTGGGATTTGTCAGATGAAAGTATGAGGATGATGTAATGGACCTCACGTTGTTTACAAACGTTGCATGGTCAAGCCAACACGTCGTTGATACCATTTCGGCTTCCATCCAAATTATTTGGACCAAAAATTGTGATCTTCGATATAATCGTCATCCAAAACAAATAGTTATATAAAGTGAACGTATATCCATATATTCATCAGTTCTGTTTTGTTCCACATGTATAGTTCCATATCAGAAGCGTCTCGAAACTACGCTATACAAGAAAAGAACGAAAAAGTGCAGTTCTAAGTCATACAGAAACTCAAAATTTTATTTTGAAAATAATATAGAATACTTAGCTTGAAACCTGATGCTTGGGGAGAAAATTTGTATCTAAAATAATAATAAAAAATGCAAAATAAAAGTACTCAAATAGAGAACATTTTTATTGAACTAAACATTAGTGACCACTTTAACTTTTCACAAGTACCAGAGTTCGATTCTTCCCCGATGTAAAGGGAAGAAAAAAGACGAATTTTAGAATATAGGCTTCGGCTATAGATCGGATCTTGTCGATCCAATTATAAAAGTAAAGTTGACAAAAAAAAAAAACATTCAAGTCTCACCCTCAAATTGTTTTTACTCAAAGGAAATACAGGATAATAAAGTTAGATGAAAAAAACATTATTGGATCATAAATTAAAAAAAAATATCCATCTCTCTTTTAATAACTTTGATGAGTACTAGCTAAATGAAGTGAAATAAGTTTCCCTACAGCTTGGCCGGGAGGTAATGAGGAAGGTCCCAATCGGTCTTGATGTGGTTTCGGCTAATCTCTCTCAACGAACGGCAGCCACTGAGTGCCATTGTGAGTTCAAACTCGTCTCTTAGCATTTGCAACATCTTCCTCACTCCTGCTTCTCCGTCCGCCGCAAGTGAGAACAAGCTTGGCCTCCCAACCTAATCAAACAAGTACTGAATTAGAGTGTACTCATATGCAGTAAAGAGACAAAATCATCTCTGGGTTCATTTTGACAATTAAAATGTTTGGGGTACAATACGAAAAGTGGTGAAAATTTAAGGTATTGATTTGAAAATAATGAGAGAAAAAACAGGGGAAACAACAAGATGTAAGTAGGAGTATCTGATGAATGAACTTACAAAGACACCTGAAGCGCCAAGAGCTAAGGCCTTGAAGACATCAGTTCCACGGCGAACTCCACCGTCAAGAAACACCGGAATCTGACCCTCCACGGCTTTAACCACCTATGATTTAAATTTGCTCGATTAACAAATGAAAAGAGCTGAAACCTTCCTACAGTTTTTTTTTTATAAGGTAGATTAAAAGGTTTACTTCTTCAAGGGCCATTATAGTTGCAGGGACATAATCCAGTTGACGAGCTCCATGGTTAGAGACTATAATCCCTGCTGCTCCATATTCAACAGCAATTTTTGCTGACAAGATTTTCAATTGAACTTCTTAACATTATGACAATTAAAAGCTAAAAGATTGATGATTTCTAAATTTTAGTTATTTATACCATCCTCAGCTGTAATAACACCCTTGACAAGAATTGGCAAACTTGTGATAGATTGAAGCCACTTTATATCCTATAAGGAAGTGAGAGTATTATGTTTCTGAACCTTGGCCGATAAAAACAAAGAACTAATCGTGGTACTTTTTCTGACCTTCCAGCTAAGTGATTGATCAACTTGACCAGCAACATATGAGGCTAGTCCCGAGTCAGTGGTCTGCAATTGTCCACACAAATAAATAAGAATATGATTTTAAATTCTTGAGCTTTTAGATCCAGTGAAGTTTGTTATATGTCTTTTGACCTTATCTATTTTCCCCAGATCTAACCCTTCGAAATTCTTCAATGTTAGGCCTCGAGGAAGCGCAAATCTGTCAAGACAATAACCATCAATAACACCGAAAGATTTGTTAATGCTATGGTGAAGAAGTTTCCTTACCTGTTTTTGATGTCGGATTCTCTGCGTCCAAGCCTTGGAGTATCTACAGTAAGAGCAATCGCTTTGAATCCAGCTTCTTCAGCTCGTTTCACAAGCTGTCTAACCACATTTCTGTCCTTATAAACCTGAATCAAGAGAACTAACAGTCGATACAAAGCCAAATCAAAAGATAAAAACAGATCTTCTGAAACTTACATAGAGTTGGAAAAAACGAATTCCGGATCCTGTGGAAGCAACTTCCTCAACACTACAAGTAGCCCATGAAGATAAAGTCTGCAAACATCAAAGAATACAGAACATAAATACATATGATATAAGAGACATCCAACAAGGTAAAAGACAGAGAGAAAGAATCATAACCATGATTGTTCCAGCAGCAGAAGTAGCTCTCGCTGTTGCAAGCTCGCCTTAAACAGAAATAAAACCATTTTCCCAGAGTGAACAAGTGTTTCACTTATTCTTAATATTATCAGATATAGTTTACTATAAGCTAAAGTCTTCATCTTGATAAGAGATCTTAAGTTGTTTTTTGATTAACTCATTACATGAAGACTTACCATCAGGGTGAGCCATTTTCTGCATTGCTGTAGGAGCAATCATGATTGGCATAGAAATATTGAACCCTAAAACCGTTGTGGTCACATCAATCTCGCTAACATCAACAAGAATCCGAGGCCTAAATCTGATTTACCAGAACATGACGAAAACAAATAAAATGAAATTCGTCAAGTAATCAATCAAAGGAAAACATTTGGACTCCTTACAGAATCCTGGAGAAAGCGTTTCGATTCTCTTGAAGAGTCCACTGATCTTCTGCACCAGATGCATAATAATCATACACCATCTTCGGTAATTTCTCCTTTGCGATCTTCTCATATTCCATCACATTAGTTATCTCCATATTTTATTTTTTGTTTCCAACTTCAAAAGTAGATTCCTGTCACGGAAAGTTATGATTACAGTTTCTCATCATCAAAAACACTTTTTAAAAATTCCAGACTTTCTTAAGAATCAGAAACAAAAATCGAGACTGAGACTAAAAAGGGTCAATCAACAGTACAATAAGCAATCACAGAAACAAAAGCTGAAGATAAAAACTAACCCAATTTCTAAAATCACAGGATTATCAACAGTTGACTTAGAATTTTGATCAAAATCTAACAACAAATGAACAATCAAAAACGAGAGAGAAGCAAGACAGAGCTTACCTAAAGCGACTTGGTCTCTCACGGTAGGAAGGTGGCCGAGGAATAATAATACATATGAGAACAAAAAAATGTCAATAGAATATTTGTGATATGGACACACGCAGTCATCAGTCACAAAGAAGCATACGTCTCTCTGTCTCTGTGACTATGAGTATATTATGTATGCTTGTCACGTGATGGGCCTGTTCCCAAGAAAAACAAGGCTTTTCATATTTTACAACATGCATAGTTTTCATCAATAAATCCTAACTTACCAAATTAGTCATATTTGGACAATTTACTACAAAATTATATTATATACTCAAGAAATTTTTTACAATGTCACAAATTGAATTAATTTTATAAATAATGACTTTGTAGAAGTGGTTTATGAAATGGTCTGAGGCTCAGCAATATTTCACAGGATAGAAATGCTATATAAATGGAAAATTTCGAATATTGTTAGGGTTTACAATAGTTATGTTTTACAGAAAGAATCAATATAGAAGCACGATATATCCGACAACATCTATTGTCTCTTCATGCAGAGATTGAAACTCTGCTATAGGCGATGTCTCGTATGATTTTCCTCCAAATTTTGGAGGTTATTGTAACACCCACTCCCGATCTTAGAAGACAGCGTGTTATTCTTTGGTTTTGCCAAAAATCATTTTTTTAAAATTCACCCACGATTAGAAACCTTGAATAAAAATCCTGAAAAAAAGAGAAAAAAATGAGGGGTGAGTATAAATACTCAGTGAGAAGATCACTTCTGCCCACCGAATCACAAAGCTCAAACGTAATTCACACAAAGCTTATCCTATGCACAGAAAGCAAACATGTACAACTAGTATTTTTCAACAAGTTGTACCAAACAGGTCGGACTGCCTAAAGCAACCAACTTCACACACATCGGCTTAACCATCCTCTAGATGGCTTCAGAGCCGCTACAATCTATCATTCTATTTGTCATGGAAGCAACAGCCTGTAGCTCGATTCATTCCATGACAAAAATGCATTCATGGAAGCGACAACCCGTAACTCGGTACATTCCATGTCAGCGTTGTCTTCATGGAAGCTACAGCCCGTAGCTCGATTCATTCCATGTCAACAATATTATATGAACGCGACAGCCCGAAGCTCGATACATTCCATTTCAACAATCTTTTTATGGAAGCGATAACTTGTAACTCGATACATTCCATATCAACCGATAAAGTAATATTATTAATCAATTTCCTCTTTTACTATACACAACAACCAATAGTACATCTCTTCTAGATATACCATAATCACACACATATATATATGGACACCAATCACCAAATATCACAGAATATAATATATTCACACAGTCACCAAATATCATAGTATATAATATTATATAAACCTAAATATATACATAAAATATTCCTAAATAAAATAGGGTAAAAAATTGCACAAATTAAGAAAAAGGTAAGGATTGGAAGATCACATCCTCACCTTAGCCTAATACTGAAAACAGAGGAGAAGCGTCAGACTGTAAGTCGATTCACCGATTCGTTTTAATTTCAAAGTCAGATCGAGCACCATATCTGGAAAGTAGACTCTCGAAGCTTTTCAACAACAGGTGGATCGGCTCCTTATGGTTCTCCGGAAAAATGCCTCTTAATATAGGTGATCGCGGATTCGATTTGCAGGTTTTAACCTAAGGAAAACCACCATAACTTTTGAGACAGAACTTTGAATTCGATTCCGCTTTCGGCTACGCCTAGATCATTGGATCAGGAACGCACACACCAAATTTCATTCGAATCCGAATCAGATTTATACACATATACCTAGGGTTTTATTTACTTATTGGGTTTAACAGGCTAAATTAATCAATACCCTAATTAGGCCCAAAAGAACGGGTCTCACAATTGCTTTTGTTACTGATTGTATAGAAATATTAAATTTATGATAGAAAATTCAAATGACTAACCAACCTTTTTCTCTTATACAAAAGATGTCACAGGACTTAAGAGTCTCTTCAGCGTCCTTTCATAAATCTATCACTTGTAAACTTTTTTTTTTTTTGGTTGGATTGTAAACTTTGTTTTAGCATCTTGTTTCTTTATTCTCAAGGTGACAACCATTATATCATTCTTAATTTATCTTACACAAATTTGAATTTCAATTAAATATTATTTTTTTGATAAAATTTAAATGCATTATTTTAAGAACTAATGTTCCAATGTATCCAAGACATCATTTCCATCAATGAAATCCCAAAAAAAATAAAATTAAAAGGGACATTGACAAATACAAAATCAATTTAAATCAGTTATAAGATTGAAACTTCCAGATAGAGGTTTATTATTCCTCATCTTCTTGTGCTCCATTAAAAACTCTACCAACTGGTACGAGTTCCTTTCCGCAGTGATGCTCTATCATATCGTCTATTTCTCTTAGAAACTAACTCAATTAGCCGAGTACAATCTGCATACTTATCTTTCTTTGATGGTGAGTCTGATCGTTTATTGTCGATACTTTCCTTGCCTGAGGAGGATATGTATGGATCCGCTTTGGCATCTATCTCTGAGGATGATGTATCAGTGTCCGACGGACTATATCTTTCCCTTTAAGCTTGGAGGAGGTTGGTAGAGTGTTATCTTGAAGATTCTAATTTTTACCATGAGATCTGTCGGTATCCAAGTTGTTCTCTTTGTTGATTGGTAAAGACGTGTTAACCAGAGGTTGTGCGTATACACTCTTGGTTGTCTTACTGACTTCATTCACTTTTATCTTTTTGAGTTCCTTTCTATGACATGTTTTTCTCTGCATTCTCAAACGAGTCATTGCTGGTTTATTTTTCCGAGTACACTATATTTTCTTTAAAAGCATACAAATAAAAAGTATCTAATTCCTCCTAATCTAAATTATAAAACTGATAATTTAGATTTAAGGTTTTTTCGTGAGATATTACTTCTATAAACATTAGTTATTCTTTTGTCACTGACCCATTTTTCTTTGTCCCTAACCCTTTTATTTTGAGTAATTTATAAAATTAGTTGAAAGGATACGCACTATTTTCCAAATTTGAAAAAGAAGACTAAAGATTTTGAAGTCGAGTTAATAACATACTGTTCAGATGTCTTCTAGATGATGTTAGCTTTTTAGAACATCGTTTTCTTTTTAAGTAGACAATTTTTCTAGATTTCCGAATCACATAACTAATTTGCTTTTTTTAAGTAGACAATTTTTCTAGATTTTTTAGCTTATAGTATTTGAGATTTAGGTTGTATTGCAGAGGTTATATAACTTTTGAGATTTTAGGCTTTTATAGTTTTTCTCATGTGACAAGGTGACAGAATAAGAAAAAGAAAGGAAAAAAATGAAAAAAAAAAAACAGACCGAAGAAAAAGAAGAGTGTTAGACGTCAGTTGGGCCCATTTACGGCCTTCCAAAAGCCACATTGCTTTTCCCTTTTATAATCTCTTTGACCTCACTCTCTCTCTCTCTCGACTCCACCAATCCTATCGCACCCTCTGCCCCTTCCTTCTTCCCTAATTATCTCTCTTTGTCTCTGTAAGTGTTCATCTCTCAGATTAATGAGATACGAGCTTTGAGATCATCATGTGATATTTAGCTTCTATGTTAACCTAGTGGAAGACATTTTAGTGTTGTGTTAGTAATTACGTTCTCAAACTGTTTTTAAGTTCTTTTTTTTGAAATCGGATTTAGAGTCTATTTTGATGAGAACTAAACACATTCAGTGACTTATTTTCATATACAAGTAGTCAATTAGTCAGTGTTGGAGCTTCGAGTGAAGGTCTGATATAGCTTCGAGCTTGCATCTTCTCATTATGCTCCATATAGTAAAGTTTCACATCATTTTTGTAATCGGAAACAGATTCTCTTTTGGTTCTGGTTTCCAGTTGCTATTATGTGATGCACATTCCCACAAGTTTTGATTTCTTATTTATCTAGACCAATTTGGTTTGTTAGATTGGTGAGATCTCATCACAGGCTACTCAGTTCTTAGTTTGATAATGTGTCTTTTCTCCTTGGGTTTCTGTGGGGTTTTCAAAATATTTATAGAGGTTTTTGTTATTTATCTATCAAGTGGGATTGTATAAAAATGATTTTTAAGTTTGTGAAGAGCAGATAGATTCGTTTACTTTGGTTTAGCTCTTGTGCATTTGGTTCTTCTTTATTCAGCTTTGGGGTTTGCTTCTTATTTGTTTTTTGTTTATTCAGAAGGAAACCATGATAGTCAAGATCTTGCGTATCCTTTTTTGCTTCATCTTCTCAGCTTTGTATGGGGAAGTTTATACTAGACTGCGTTAAGTCAACCCATGAAGTTAAGGAACAAAATGAGATTGTTGATCTTGACTGTTATGCTACTTCGGTCCTGCATACCCCAAAAAAAAGAGTAAGTTCTTTCGGTTATGTGAATATATGACTTATACAATCTCAGCTTCCAGCACATGAGCTTTTACAATGCGGAGTTGCTATTCTTTTTAACTGATTGTTTCTTCTGGAAACAGATGGCACTAAGTAAAGTTCTCCACTTTCATATCCACACTATCATATATGTTGCTTAGCACACACACACACACACACACTGTTTAATGCTTGTGGAAACATTGCTTAGCTGTTTTATTAGCTTATGGTAATAAGAAAAACAGAACTGCCCATCTCATACTGCTGTGTCTTGGTGTTTGGGCAGTTTGGGGAGCTTGCAACCACGCATTTCATCTTGACTGTATATTGAAGTGGGTGAATTCGCAGGCGAGTCAAGCTCATTGCCCAATGTGCCGAAGTGAATGGCAGTTCAAAGAGTAAGCAAAACATGAGGAGAATTACTCAACCTGGGGATGGTTTGGGATAATATCTTGGAGCTGTATAGGACCATTGTAGAGTGTTTAGAGCTTAACTTGATTTGATTGATTAGACAAATGAGAGATCAAGCATCTATGTAATGTTGTAAATCCATTGCTACTATATTTGAAATGATTAGAAAAACTCATATGAAGGTTCATTCCCGCTTGTTCGTCAGATAAAGAACAAAAATCACAGAACCATATCCGGTTTGATAATAAACGAACCGAAAATAACCGAACCTATCTCCTCCGCCTTATCTCGTATCCTGAGTGGAAGTTTGAATGACAGCCAATTGTAGAAGAGCTGAGAGCTTCAAAAAAGAAGAAGAAGCTATGAGGCCCATGACCATGGCTTTTGCTTCTTCTAAAGCTTTTTCCTCGATCTGTAATACTTTAGCTCCCTTCAATCGGTCGAATGTTATGTTAGCTTGCTTCACTTCGAGTCCTGTAGACATCGTCGTTGATCGGAGAAGAAGAATCGTGATCTTCGGTTCAAGCTTAGCCCTCGCGTCAACTCTGCTTGGTTCCAGTCAACAGAGATTTCAAGTCGAATCTGCGATCGCATTGGAGCAAATTAAGGAAATAGAGGATGAGCTTGAGGAAGAAGAAGAGAGAAATGTCGATCTCTTCCAGGTTTTGCTATAATTCTTCCTTTCTGAATTTGTTTTCTCTCTGTTCAGTAAAATCCCCAATTATGCTTTCGCAGAAAACTTCGCCGTCTGTTGTTTTCATTGAAGACATTGAGCTGTCCAAAACGTCCTCTGATTTAGAAAACGGAAAGATCGAAGGGACAGGGTCGGGCTTTGTTTGGGATAAGCTTGGTCACATTGTACGCAAAAATTCTTCATCAATTGAAGTTTATGGTTTTAGAAACCTGGGAAGAAAAAAAAAACTGAAAGCTTATTTCTTGTACAATGCAGGTGACAAATTATCATGTCATTTCAAAGTTAGCTACAGATCAGACTGGATTACAACGTTGTAAGGTCTCCATCTTCTTTAAACCAATTGCAGAAACCAAAAAGCCAAGCCAAGTAACTTCAGAGCAAATCATCTTTTAACTTTCGTGCAGGTGTCTCTAGTTGATGCCACGGGAACAAGATTTAGCAAGGACGGGAAAATCGTGGGTCTTGATCCAGATAATGATCTAGCTGTATTGAAGGTAGAAACTAAGACAATGATGTTGGAACATGTTTTTCAAAATGTTTGAGCAATACTTGTTTATGTCTTATAACCAATGTATATATCCAGATTGAAACGGAGGGACACGAATTGCAACCTGTTGTGCTCGGCACCTCCAATGACTTACGCGTAGGTCAGAACTGCTTTGCGATAGGGAATCCATATGGGTATGAAAACACCTTGACCATAGGGGTAAGACTAATAAGATCCTGTGTTTTTGTATTGATATATATACACTGAAGTCTAAGCATTTCACTTGGAAAGGAGATTGCAGGTAGTTAGTGGGCTGGGAAGAGAGATACCGTCACCTAATGGAAAGAGCATCCGGGAAGCTATCCAAACAGATGCTGATATTAACTCAGGTAAATCATAGTTCTCTATCAATTGGGCACCCAACTCAGTTTCATGAAAATCTCAGTTTCTCTAAAGATGTAATATAGGAAATTCGGGAGGGCCATTGCTTGATTCTTATGGCCATACCATAGGAGTAAACACTGCCACATTCACCCGCAAAGGTGAACATGTGATCTTTTTCCAAATTTAAGAGCATAATCATGACTGTTCTTTGATTCTCTATTCTTTCCTACATAAATATGATACTAAACAAAACTCTATTTGCGTTGCAGGGAGCGGTATGTCTTCCGGTGTGAACTTTGCCATTCCCATTGACACAGTCGTCAGAACAGTACCCTACCTCATTGTGTATGGAACAGCTTATAGAGACAGATTCTAAAGACAACAAAAACTACATCTTTCAAAAGTTTTAACCTTTTGTCTTGTAAATGTAAAATACAAAAAAAAAAAAAGCTCCAAAAGGGTTTCCAATGCATGTATACATTTTTCTTTTCACAAAATCATGTGAATCATTGATCATACAATGTTACAAGGGCATGGAATAAAGTTTCTGAGTTTAAGCATAACGAAGAGACTAAATACATGATAAGAACTAATCTTGGCTACGCAGTTTGGAAAGGTTCTCTCATGAAGACTTAAAAGAGGCTCTACTTTTTCAACTGAATCAACGAAAGCTGTTCCTCGATAGAGCAATCGACATGACAGGATGTCCTGCAAGACGAAGGGATTAGGATCATACCAAGACAACGCTGTTCAGTAGGCGAAGGAGATGATCTTCTTATGCTACGATACTCCACCGAGTCTTGGAGAATAATGTTTCCTTGTTTGTCAATACAATGGAAATTGCCAAGGAAGAATCTCCCATCTTTGATTCCCACTAGCATCTGGCGGAACAAGAGCTTCCTCACTCGACCTATAGGATCTAATCCCGACCCTTCAGAGGTCCATGCAGCAATGTCGATGCTTCTCTCTGCGTCTTGTTCCATTCCAACAACAGGCTCTTATTCTTGTATATGCTTTACACCAAATCAAGCTTAAAAACATCAATAAAAATAAAAGGGAATAAACAGATTAGCATCGAGTCTTGTAGATGCAGTAACCAAGTTTTTAACTTTTTTATTAACACTCATTCCCTGAAATTCTTAAATGCATCTGAGCTCAATCATATGAAATTGTGTTGATGACAGAGTAAAATTTGAAGTCGTACCAAACAGGGCTAGTTTCAGAATCTATAAGTTCAAAAAACTAATAAACATAAACCAAAAGCAAAGTCAATTTCCCAGGAGAAATCCCAGTTTTACAATCTAGCGATGTAAACAGAAGTGAGAAAAAGAAAGAAAGATTTTAAAATTCCTGAATTAAATTCAAAGCGAGATTGAGGGTACCATCCTCGAAGCCCTAAACAAATATAAGAAGAAGTTAGGGATAGAGATCAAACCTTAGAGCTTTGTAACTTCGGTTTCGATTACAGAGTTTTTCTTATTGAGGGTAGTAAGATATGTATGACTCGGCCGAGAGAAGCTAAACTAAACATACAGAATTGCAGTATGGTCTTTCTACTTTGAAATGTTTTTGTTTTCATCCTCTTTTATTTTTTATATATTACTTCACGCCCATATGGTTAATGTAACACAAACTATAGTAATGGGTACAGAGAGACCAAACGAGAAACTTGATTCTCTCTCTAGAGAGATAGTTTCTCCGACTTTTATCATTCAGAGGATACGCCGATTGTTCTTCACGGAGGAGGGCAATCTTCCAATTCACCGGTAATTAGTTTAAGATCATAACTGCTTTCCCAGGTTCCTCCGCCGGTTCGCTGGTTTCTGCTTTTTGAGCCTTTCTTTTGGTTTCTTTTCCTTGTCATTTCTTCACTGGTTTAAGTTTTCTTTTAGTTATCGTTTTATAAGTTTTAGTTATGTTCTTGTTTGGATTAGACTATATGTTTGTTTTAAATCAATTTTGCTTCTATTTTGTGTCTTGATTTTTCAATCAATTCGGTTTTTCCGATTGATCTACTTTCTATTTGGATTTTGTTTCATTGGTGTGAATCGCTTTCGATTTACATCTTCTTGGTCTACTTTTCCGGCGGTAGGTGTCTGTCTTCCCATCGATGGCTGCTTTCTGTCTCTCTCTCATCGACGGTTTAAACGTAGATATGAAACTATATCTCCAGTGTGTTCTACTCGGATCTCGACGGCGTTGGTGCCTCATGAAGGCAATGACCGGCGGTGGTGGGAACCTAATAAGATTTCACTGTAGCGGCTTAGTTGGTGGCTTTGTGGGTCAGAGAAACACTTCCTCTCTATCAGTCGGAATTTCTGTTCCGACGAATGCATGCCGAAATCAATATCATAGTGCCACGTTTTTGGACACGTGTATAATCACATACTTATCTTATCGTTTGGACTTTGAATCTTGTTTGTAATACTTATAATCAATAAAATGTGCTCAATGGGCTTTGATGGCAACAAAAAAAAAAAGCTATAGTAATGATAAAATTCAAATGTTGAATGGTCATAAATTTTCTCAAAAAGACCATAACTGATTGAAATATCACTTTTTCAATAATATCTTGCGTTCAATTCTCTGTATATAGTTAAATATTTGTACGAAATAGAGTATTATTTGTGAAATTAAAGTAATGGGACAATTACATAATTACATAAAAATACAGGTTTGTATTCGTGTTCTTAATCTTTATTGTTAGCAAATATTTGCTCATTATTGGTGTTTTCAACCAGCTTTTGATCTTAGTGTTTTTCCAGGTTCTAGGCACTAACAATGGTTGAGCTCACAAAAAGCGGAAATATAATCACAGAAACAAAATTGAGGGCAAGAAGAATTAAAAGAGACAAATTTCATATGATGATCAATAGACATGTAGTTTACATAATCTAATGTCTTATACGAGTTGTGGAGGTTTTATGTAAGAGTAGCAAAGTCATCAATGTGATTAGGTACAATTCGAAAGCGAAGATCAAAGTTATCAATCGTTTAATCTGAATTTGAATTTGATCAATCCACCCTATCCCTTTTTTCGTTCAAAGACCTCTCTTTGGTGTAGAGGGTCTTAACTTTCCTTTTATAATCTTCCTCTCTCAATTAGCGAGTAGAGCCTCTCCCGGTCGGATCCTTCAGACGTCGGTAAATCCCTGATTTAACGCCTTATCCACCTCAAACCGATCCTTTTGATCTTCAATCAAATACGAAACTTTCCTTTTCGCACTCTGAAAAATCAATTTGAATGCTTCTCATTAAATCGCTTTTCATAATCAAGAGCGGAATCAATGGATAAATTCACCACCGACATCATGCAGCACCACCACCAACCTTCCATCGCTTTTCTTCCTCCACCGATCTATAATTCTCCTCTTTGGCTTTACTTTCTCTCTAATGGCGCAACTCATGCACCAAGCTATCACTGACTTATCCCTTGAGGATGATGGTCCGATTGAGCTCCTTGACAGTCCTTGTTTCAAAGCCTTTAATGAGAATTCACTAAGCATGATGGGACGACTAATGAATCCAGATTTTCAAATAATGTCCAGGATGATCGAAGCAATGCCATGAATTTAGCGACTGAAAGAGAAGGTTTGTGGTATCGCTCTATCGAAAGGTAGATTTCAATTCATCTTCCAAGCAGAGGATGATCTTCTTATGGTGTTAGCGGAGCGACCATGGGCTTATGATAATTGGATGATAGTTCTCGAGAGATGGAGTCCTAATCCTCCTGAGGATTTCTTAGCTTCAATTACCACCTGGGTAAGAATCAGAAACGTACCAGTGAACTACTACACTGTGGAAATGATCCAACGCCTCGGCGCTGCTATTAGTAAAGTTGAAGAGATTGATTATGACCCGAAAACTTCACAGAATACTGACCAAAGCAGCTGTGTTTAGAAGCACCTCCTGGATTTCCAGACCTCAACAAGTTAACAAAAGAAGAAAGGCAAGTGGCAATGCAATATGTTGCTCACAGTGATCCAACAGAGAGGTCGGTTCGTATAACAAGAGTGTAGTTGTACATAGAAGACTTGGAAACCGACGCGCCTCACTCCCAACCTGTGTCTTCTCCCCTTTGTTGGTCAACCAAACTTTCAGACTTTTGATGACTCGCATGCAAACTTAACACCACTTTCTTCAGGGGCTGCGAACAAAACTTTGGTTTCAGATAAGGAGGAAATGAATGCTGGTCTAATAGAGGTTATTGATACATCTGCTAATAATATATCCATACCAAAATTCGCGATTGGTACTTTAAGTGGTGACAGGATGAAAGACGGGAAAAATACCAAGAAATAGCATAAAAGACCTAACAACTGGGTGAGAAAGACTTGGATCTCCGACTCTACTACTAAAACTATTGTAATAACGGCTACAGGGATCGTTGAAGACACAAACAAACCAGATTCTACAGAGACTGCAGGGGTTTTAAAAGGTTTAAGCGACACAATGACGAGAAAGAAAGATGAAGATTATCAAGAATCTGTAAAACATCCACAGACATCACACATCAATGTGGTGGCTTCCGATTTGAAGCTACTGCCCTCCAAATGAGCTTCTTAGCTGGAACTGTCAAGGTGCGGGAAACGCCGATACAGTTCGTCACCTCCGGGAAATCTGTCGTGATTTCTTCCCGGATTTTATGTTTCTCATGGAGACGAAGCAAAAAAAAACCATTTTATCGATAATTTAAAGTTATCTTGAGGCTATAATAATGTAGTCACAGTAGAACATATAGGTTTGAGTGGTGGCCTTGCTGTTATAGAAGAGTTCTTACAATGTGAATGTGTTGTACGTTGACAAGCACATTATAGACCTTAAAGTGGAAAATGAACTCAATCTCCTTTTATGTGTCTTGTGTATATGGCAACCCAGTTCGAAATCAAAGGAAGCATGTATGGGACCATCTCACAGCAATCGATTTACAAAGAAATGAAAAATGGTTTCTAATCGATGATTTTAATGAGTTGAAGGATAATTCTGAAAAGTTGGGAGAGCCTCGACGACATGATTCTTCCTTTTGGGACTTCAGAAACATGATTTCAAACTGCAAAATCTCTGAGTTTCATTATTCTGGAAACAAGTTTTCATAGGCTGGTTGGCGAGAGGATATGTGGATTCAGTGTTGCTTGGATAGAGGTTTTGCTAATGACGCATGGTTTAATCAATTCCTCCACTCTATTCTACAGTTCTTGCCTCATCGTGCCTCTGATCATCAGCCCATACTAGTCACTATTATTAAAGGAGATACAATCAGAGATCCCCGATGATTCACTTATGATAACAGATGGTTTTCGAAACCAAGGATTCGTGAGACAATCCTCTTTGGCTGGAATTCTGAAACTAACTCTGTTAATACATCAATATCTGAGCGACTTATGAGTTATCGATGAGCCATTGCTTCTTGGAAGAAGACGGCTAAAACTAATTCCAATTCGGAAATCTAAAGGCTATAAACATCCTTGAAACTTGAAACCGCAAAAGTTAAACCCAGACTAAATGCATCTTCAATGATTAAAACAATATTTGAGTAAAGCCTTTAACGAAGAAGAAAAGTACTGGAAATAGAGAAGTAGAGAACAATGGCTCAAAGAGGGTGATCAGAACACGAAGTATTTTCACAATTGTGTGAAAAGCAAGAGAATTCAGAATAGAGTCCATATGCTGCTGGATGAAAACAACAATGAGCAATTTGTTGAGGGTCCTAAGGGCGAAATTGCAGTGCAATATTTTTGAGAACTATTCACAAGTAGCAACCCACAAAACATCGAATCAATCTCTTTGACTTCCAACCTCGTGTTTTTGATAGCATGAATAGTATCCTTCTGGCCTCGGTGACAGACAAGGAAATAAAATAAGCTGTCTTTGCAATTAATAGAGACAAATGTGCAGGAGTTGATGGCTTTTCGGTGAAGTTTTATCAACAATTTGGGACATAGTTGGTCATCAAGTGTGTTTAGAGGTTAAGAATTTTTTCATCTCAGGTATATTACCCGCATAATGGAATTATACCCAATTATGTCTAATCCTGAAGACATCGCATCCTACACGAATGAAAGAGATAATGCCAATTAGCTTGTGCTCTATTCATTATAAGATAGTCTCAAAGATCTTATGCCTCGGGTTAAAGAAGCTATTACCAGAAGTAATTTTCGAAACCCAAGGAGCTTTCGTATCTGGCAGGATCATCTCAGACAACATCTTAGTGGCACATGAAATAATCCATTCCTTGCAAACTAGCAGAGGTGCAAATAATAAGTTCATGGCGATCAAAACTGATATATCAAAAGCCTATGATAGGATTGAGTGGACTTTTCAGGAGGCTCTGTTGTTAAATTTGGGTTTTGCTGAACATTGGGTTCATTTGATAATGACGTGTGTATCTTCTGTGACGTATACAGTAATTCTCAATAATATAACACATGGACAAATTAAACCAGAATGAGGTCTGAGGCAAGGTGATCCCCTGTTGCATTTTATATTAAATCTTTATGCAGAAGCTCAATGAGATAACAAGGATACGCATAACTCCATCTTGTCCGGTTGTACACCATCTTCTGTTTGCGGATGATAGCCTTCTTTTATGTAAGGCAAATCTACAGCAATGTACAACTATCAAATCCTGCCTCTTTTAATATGAACAAGTGTCTGGTCAGTGCATTAATTTTTAGAAATCGTTGGTTCTTTTTGGGAACAAAGTCAATGAGGATTCAAAAGTGCTGCTTAAGAGTATTCTGGAGATCGAGAAAGAAAGTGGTGAGGGGATATATTTAGGTTTACATGAATGTTTTGTAGGTTCGAAACGAGAGATAATGAGCTTTATACATGAAAAATTACAAGCTCGGATGCATAGATGGTTCGCTAAAGCTTTATCTCAGGGAGGAAAAGAAGTCTTGATCAAAGTAGTGGCATCCTCATTTCCGGTATATGCAATGATGTGTTTCAAATTACCAATTTATACATGCAATAAGATAACATCGGCTATGAGGGAATTTTGGTGGAGTAGTAGAAACAATATGAAAAAAATTCCTTGGGTTGCTTGGAAGAAATTATGTAGGAAAAAATCTGAAGGTGGCCTTGGCTTTCAGGATATTTAGCTCTTTAATCAAGCTTTACTTGGCAAACAAGCTTGGTGAATTGTCAACGAACCCGACTCACTTCTGGCTCAAACCTTAAAGGGCGCTATTTCAAGAACGGATCTTTCCTTGATTGTAGTTTTGGCCCAAGACCTTCATATGGATGGCGAAGTTTGATCCACAAATGTGATTTGATTAAGCATGGCTTGTTTAAAAAATTGGGCAATGGTCAAAGTACACAAGTCTGGCATGATAAGTGGATCACGAGCGATGGCCCACATATACATACGAGAGTTAATCTGGAGTGTGACTTAAACATTAAAGTTGCAGAACTATGGGATTCGAGCCATAATTGCTGGCATGCTTATAAATTTGATGAACTTTTTTTAGCTTCAGATGTTACAGATATCAAGCAACTATGTCTTATGTCTAGCTGAGAGGATTCCCTTCGCTGGTTCTACACAAACAATGGTGTGTACAACGTTAGAAGTTGTTATAGATTAGCGGAGAACTTGTCTCAGGGACAACTATCGAATTCTATTATCCCCCTGTGGAACAAGAAACTTGGACCAGACTATGGAAAACACAAACGTTTCCCAAGATTCGACACTTCCTTTGGAAATCAATATCAGGAGCTTTAGCGGTTGCTGAAAGGCTACAAAGCAGAAGAATCTCTCTTGATACACAATGTCAATGATGTGGATTGGGGACTGAATCCATTAACCAACATCCTTTTTACCTGCTCCCTCGCTCAAGTGGTCTGGTCTTTACTGCCATCACCACTACCAAAACGAGGTTTTTCATAAACATCAGTCTTCCTCAATGTTAACTATATTCTTCGCAGCCAACAAAAGGAAAACGTGAATGCCAATCTCCAACATGCTTTACCGTGGGTGTTATGGTTTTTATGGAAGGCTAGAAAC
The DNA here is from genome assembly GCA_900406405.1 of Lepidium africanum. Taxonomy (NCBI): domain Eukaryota; kingdom Viridiplantae; phylum Streptophyta; class Magnoliopsida; order Brassicales; family Brassicaceae; genus Lepidium; species Lepidium africanum. The sequence continues at coordinate 1,536 of OVAX01000828.1, read as the reverse complement.
TCTCTTGTTTTTGAAAAGGTATGTGTAGCTTCTGGGACAATCATTGATCAGGTCTTTGATGAAGCACAAAATTGGTTGAACGCCAATCCGAAAAACAGGGTTGATACTCAACATTCATGTATACCGGTTACACAAGGCATTTGTTGGGTGAAACCTGAATCTCCATGGTTATAATGTAACTTCAGCATCTCATGGTCTTTATCCCAGAAGCTATGTGGCGTAACTTTGGTGTTAAGAGACCATAATGGTTGTGTTATCATACACGAACGCAGAGCCTTCACGCAAGTTCCCACTCAAATATAAGCAGAGCTACTTACTTGCGCTTTGGCTATAGAGTGTTTGACGGATATGCATCGCACTAAGATCATCTTTGAATCAAACTTGCAACAATCCTTCACGAGTATTACGAACCAACATGTGGTAGGAAGATCAGCTTTTTTCCAACAAATCATGGCTAACTTAGCTTCCATCTCCTTATGGTCTATGTGCCTCATACACGAAGACCAGAATCAGATTGCATTGATGATAGCTTCCTCAATCATTTCTAGGAAACATATGCAATCATATATTGCCAACGGCAACCCGTCTTGGCTCCGAGCAGAAATAGCTAGAGAGGCTAAGTGATATTTAGCTCATACATCTCACACGGAATGTGTTTTCCTATTTGTCATAGCATACCTATTGGATATGCATACCTTGTTTTCCTCACATTCGAAAGCAATAAAAGTTTTATGTTTTTGTGGGAAAAAAACGAAATGGTGCGGTAAAAGTACGTCCTCATACAATACATGCACACGTTGTAAAAAAAAGATCAAAGTTATCAGTTACTAATAAGCATTAGTATAAATAGAAGTTAGGGGATTAGATTAGGGGTCTTTGGTCAATTAGTAGTGAAGTCTTGTGGCTTAGGGGAAAATTAGGATACTAGAACAAAGTATTATTTCTATATTCTTTATGTAATAAAGATGAAGGTAAAATAGAAAAGATGTAATAAGAAATTTATAAACTGATTCTCATTAATTGTTTTTTTGTTGATTAGAGAAGAGATAATTAAAGAGAGTAGAGACAAAAAAAACAATGGCACAAAGAGAAGAAACCAATTTTACACCATTCTAGGATGTAGGGCAGCTCAAAGCGATTTAATAGGATTGTGTGTTGAGGTGTCTATGTCACTTTACTTTTTTCTTTGTCACATTTTTTTTGTGATTCTTTAGTGGGTTTCATGAACTTCTATTGTTTGTCAATGTGTTGATATCGGGCTTGGATTCTCTAGTACCCCATGCAAACTCGAGGTGGGTGTATAATCCACACCAAGTTTAAACATGAGTGATGTGAAGCTGAGATGCGACAAGTATTTAGTAAGGATGTCATCCAATTGAAGTGCAACATGAACATGTTTATGATTAAAAACCCAATGCAACATGTTCTCGAGCATAATGGTAATGAGTAGCAAAATGTTTAGTTTGACTGTGAAGTACTGATGTATTTACATATTAGCATATTTCATAGCTTTCATATAGTTAATTTTGCATCCAT
>OVAX01000827.1:0-62796 GCA_900406405.1 Lepidium africanum | reverse complement strand
GGAGTTCAATTTGGTTCAATCTTGATTTCTTGTTCTCGAGAATTCAGGGTTTCATGAATGTTAAAATTTTTCCTTGGCTGATATGGCTTCTATGGAAAGACAGAAATAATAATTGTTTTACTGGGAAGAGTATAGATCCCCGGGAATTGCTAGCTAAGACGGAGCAAGATATGACAGAATGGTCACAGGCAATGGGTCAATCAAATCATGTAAGCCAACCAAGACTACAAAGCTCGGTTTCGATTTGGTCAGAGGTTTCTCTACCTTTAACTGTTAACCCCACGTTTACGGGTTATAGAAGCTTTGTCGATGCCTCTTGGAAAAATTCAGACCTTGTCTCGGGTCTGGGGTGGATTTGTTTTTCAGACGATACACGTGGAGTCTGGATGGGAACACGGCGAATTCGGAGAAGTCTCTCGGCATTGCACTCGGAGGTGGAAGCTATTCTTTGGGCTATGGAATCCTTGATCACTTCCCAGCTTTTAGAAATGGAGTTAGCTACAGATTGTTCGGATGCTCAGAAGTTGCTCCTCTACCCAGAAGATTGGCCGGCTTTTCAACCGTATCAGGAGGATTTTCAAAGTTTGAAATCTCTTTTTAGCTCTTTCTCCCTTCATGTAATCTCGCGCTTTCTAAACCATAAAGCTGATGCTTTTGCTCGTTCATCTAGAGAGTCACCTATTTGTTTCGAAGTGTAACTCATCCTCTCACCTTTTTGGTGAATTATTAATGTGTGTTGACAAAAAAAAAAATTTAACTTTTAATATTATTTTGACACCTATTTAATTAATATCCAATAATTTTAGTTTGTTAGAAATGTTACAGGGCAATAAGCAACCCAAAAAAATACATGAATCAATTCACGAATTCCTTTTTTCTTTTTGTAGGATTTTCATTTCTTTGTATAATATTTGAGAAAACACAATATTACATAATTAACAATTAAACATATATTCTCTCATTTCTAGTTTTTAATATAAGTTCAAATTCAAATATAAATTTAGTTCTAATGATTCTAATTGCATTATGCTTTTCAATTAAATATTAAGATATACTTGATCAATCAATTTAATTTATACTTTGGTTTTTTCAGATTTGAGGAATTAAACAACTAAATTTTCTCTTAATATAAATCATGAGCTATAATCTTCTGATTCTATTTTTATATAGTATTTATCATTTATTATTTGTGGAACACTGTTTATAATATTCTTATAAAAAATTGTTTTATTATTTAATCTAACATGACTCCGATTAAAAATATTTTTAGGTTCGCCATTGTCTAGCGCCTCTGTTTTAAATATTTATGTAGGCATCCAAATATTAAGAATGATATACTTTATTTGATTTTTGTTTGTGTATTAATGTTTGATTGTAAGTGTTAAGTTGTATCATGTATGTACCTATCTCTTTATTGGATGTAGATGATTTCATAGGACGTTTTTGCCATCCACGCTTTAGACGCTTGACAGCTCGTTGATTTGGAGATTTTCTTTTTTTCTTACACGTCACCCATTTTTTGGATAAAATTATACCTTTCTGCATGGACCTTGCTTTTTTTTGTCGGACTGTATTTGAGAAATTTACACATGAATACTAGCATGTAAACAATTTATTCCATTTAATTTGCAATACAGTATGGTATGACCTGTTTAAAGTATATAATATCCCGCGCTATGAATATTTTAAACTATAAGCTAAGGAAAGTCTCATATCTGAATTCATGTTGGTATGAAGAATAACAATGTATTGAGAAGATGATATCGTTATATTTTAAAGGAACATGTACATAAATATGAAGTGTTTGATAATAAATTTAAGTTATTAAAATATTATGGTCTCAACATTATGAATTTAGAAAAGGTTTATTCTATTTATGTTTGAGAAAAAGAAGGTAGTACCGTATGTAGCACAGCAATGACAGCCACCTGATAAGAACATAAGAAATAGATTGTCAGCTTTATTTACAATGACTATATAGATAGACATATTATATATTTTGGATTTAAATTGCAGAAGTTATAAAATATTCCCCTGATTTCATATGATCATATAGTGGATGGAGAATATGTTGGGTGACGTGATGACCAAGAAAAAGCATTTTATCTATTTATTTTTTGTATTAAGGTTTTCCTTTTGACATGATTACATAGAAGTGGTTATAAATTTTATTTATTTTTTGTATTAAGGTTTTCCTTTTGACATGATTATATAGAAGTGGTTATAAATAAGACAGATCATCAATATGCTATGACAATAGACATGGAAGTGATTAATTTGGATGTATAGTAATAAGTAGTACACCATATGATGTTGAAAACGTCTCGCCCTTGCAGAACAATCGTCAGTATAATAATAAAATCATTTACATCTGTTAGTGCTAGGAGGAACTTACAATCGTAATAGTTCACTATAAGGGGTCGAGTGCTTCCTTCTGTTTGAGTTAGGAATCGTTAGTAGTAATTTGTAAATTTTCTAAAAATTATACAATTGTATATTGTTAAATAACATGGCAACGTAATAGATTGGATATGTACCATAGTTGTTCTCTGTGTCGTTACCATCACGTTTTCTCTTTTTAGGATTTGGTACTGCCAACTTTGGAGAGTTTTGTTTGATTTCTTGCTCTTTTATTGTCCTTTTTCGAACATGTTATGTAAAAAGGTGGTTGAGACGTTTTTTGCTTGGTGTTTAAAATACTAAAATAATGGAGATAGTAGGTGTAAGGAAGGAGGTGAACGAAACGAAGGGTATGGTCCATATGGATTTGGGAGACAATGACGTACTATTTGAGAGGGGATGCAAATAGGGAGTGCTAGGTGATTTAATTGGTTACCATTGATGATTGAAGATTTTGTTTCCTGTTACGGGGATTCTAAATTATTCTGTATTTGATAGGTGTTTTAATGGTAATAAATCTTTATGGAAAGTGTTTTGTGTAAATAGGAAAGGATCATGTTTTTCTGCCTGCTTACAGCTTATGTAATAATTGTAATTTGGTAACGTAAACAAATCTATAGTGATCATTATCTTTAATTAGTGGAAATAGGTGGAAATTACTATATATGTAATATTTTATTTCACATGTGTACGATTTGAGAGAATAGTTAGACATAGGGGATTTGTGTTAGCTATATTCTACTTACGTCTTGCGTTTTTGAAAAGAGTTTTTCTCAATGAGCTCGTGATTGGAATAAGCAGAGAACATATATTTGTAAGAATTCTAAGTATCTGGAGAAGTCAAAACTTAAAGTTTAATGGAATGCGTAATACTTTACATGTGCTGTTTTTGGATGAGAAGGTACGTAATTTTTTACTCTGTTACTATATTTTATATTAATAGTTTTGACTATAAGTCCATATAATTCATTTTAGGGGACTCTTATTGATGGGGCTGTCTACTATCACCGTCTTCCACAAATTTCAACATTTGCTTGAAGAAAGATATGTATATGAACTTTACAACTTTGAAGTTGTTTTGACGTCGATTCATTATAAAGTTACAGACCATGCGTATAACATACGATTTCTAGATTCAACGGAGGTCGTGAAACTTCCTGAAGGAATGTATTATATTGAGTTGGAGAAATTCAGATTAAAAAATTACAAAGTTGTATGAATTTGCGAATACCAATATGCATTTGTTCGGTAATTTTTAGTTTTACATAATATTTATTTATGTTCATTTTAAATACTACATATTTTATTTGATTTTTTAGACCTGTAAATTTGTTTTCTTATGACTATTGTAGATGTTGTGGGAGAAATCTTATATATTCAAGCTTCAAATTTGATGGCGTTTACTTCAACCCAAAAGATTGTCCTAATTCTCTTGGTGGATGAGTAGGTTTGAATCTAAATGTTTGGTTTTGATTTGGAAATGTTTTAAAACATTTCTTTTTCAATTGCACAGGAATAAAACAGTAAGACTTAGGATTTGGGATGAACAGGCAGCTAACTTTCGTAAGCAACTGAAAGAATTTGGTAAGAAAAGATGCGTTATTGTCTGCACCTGTTTGAATCCTAAATTGATATCAGGTGTGTGATTATTTTTTTTGTTGCTTTGAGCTATATACTCTTTCAGTGTATAATAATTTTAAAATACAGGGAAGCTGGTTTTGAACTCTAGTGGAGCAACCAAATTTTATATAGACTATGAGTTGGGAGTGGTGATTGATTTTCTGAATAGGAAAAAGCGTGTACTCCATGGGAAATATATTCCTGTAGAGTGAAGAAAAATGAGATGATATAATGTGTGGATAGGATCTTATGGGTCTGTATCATACTGGGTTTGTGTTTACCTCTTCCGTTGTAAGTTGAGAAAAAGTTTTAGAATTTGTTGGTTTGCCACCTTATCTAAAGTGACGTATTTACGTATCAGTGGTTGTATGGTGTTGACGACATATTCGTAATCCAATTATAGGCTCGTAAGAGTAAAATCAGTAATATATTTCACAGCCCTTCAAATGATTACACATAGGAAGAGGTATTTGGGTTTACCAAATAACAAAGAAATAAACCAGGTAGTTGTGAAAGTGTATGACGTGGGATCAATGTTACATTATGTAATATAACTTACTAATGTAGGTATTGTTTACTGGGACAGCGTGAATGCAGGATAAAGAAAATATAATAAGACCAAACTTGTTACGTAACATAGTTCAATGTAAATTCTGGGATATTGAAAAAAAAAAACAGTGGGAAAGTGCTTGAAATTGCAAACGCGAGGAGATTGTTTATTTGTCTAGCCGGGGGCGTTTGTGATTTTCTTCGGAAGTGATCACAGGCGTCACCAAATTATCTTTATCTTCACCATTTCCAATCAAAAGGAGTTTTGTAGCTTCAGTTTCATTGGTGGCGGCGTCTATTTGAGGGTGTCTTATCTCGACTCCAACGTTGTCTTCAATAACTCGTGAGACAGAGAAAGTTTGTCTAGAAGTTTGGAAATTGTATGATGTCACTTTGATCTGGAATTTGCAAGTGCGGCCAATGAAGTGTTTCAGACTTTCTGGAATTTTTAGATTCATGTCTTCAGATTGCTCTGCATCAACAGCCTGGAAAGAAAGAACATTTGTTTGAAGCCAACAATGCTAATGTCCCTAGATTCAGTATTTTACATATCCATACGTGTAAAAGATATTTTTGGTTAACTGAGATATCAAATCGCATTCATATATTTAAGTACCTCAGAGAAACATTTGTTTAAAACAATGTGTGGCAATTACTAACTAGATGGAAAACAACAGTACAACAGAATATAGGTGATGTATTTATGTCATTGTCTTTCAGTGTCTTTTTCCAAATCCACTATTCTGTTTGGAAAAGTGTGTGGACAACGTGGGTAAATGAATTCCAAACTATTTAGACTATTCTACCACCAAATAAGTAGGCTGTGAGGAACTGTAAGCATTGTAAGTCGTGTTCATACCTTAGTGGTTTCATTTAAGACATCACATGCTCTGTGTCCGACGAAGTTGGTTCCCTCACGGTCAAAGACGACAAAAACTGCAGTGTCTTCGTTTCTATCACGAACCATTATTTCGAAACGATACCTGCTTCGTTAAACTTGTAAATGGTTAAATACTAGTCCTATTCCCTGTATATGTGGCATTTAATTAGCAATATAAAGGTATCACATATAATATGGCAACCTGATAAGTGCAACGTTATTAGTTTTATTGCAAGTATTGCAACACAGTGATGTTTCAGTTTTTCCTATTTTTGTGTTGCAACTGCTGCAGGAAATGTAATGCCAGCCATACTGTTCTTGAATGTCAGCAATTGTAGCCACGCAGATGAAGCTTGCAGCCTGTTTGTGCTTAAGTTGAGTAAGTTTTGTTATTGAAATAGCAAAAAAATGGAAAACAGAATTTTCTTTTTTTGATTCACAATGGGTTAGAAAAGACCTGTGGGGTTTCATTTTGTACAAACTGGTTAAGTTCTTTGATAGTCACTGTCTCAAGTTTAGTAATCAAAGAGGATGAGCTGGTGACCCTACAGACGGTTGTGGGAATTTCACCTAAGCTGTGGGTTGTAATTTGCGTTAGTGGCCTAGTTCGACAATTTGTTATACCGTGCTAGGAGCTCTTTTGTTTCGATGAGATCTGTGTCGTAAAATAGCCTAGTAGCTGAGGTAGAGTTCAAAGTTAAAACAGCTGTAGGGTAATGAAAACATTGCAAAACATTAGTTTTAAATTGAGTGGTTTCATGTTTCATGACACAGGAGAGGGTAAGAGATACTTCGAAAGGTTTTTAGGTTGACTGTAGTGATGAGGAGGACCCTTAGTTTCACACCGGCTTGATTCCACCGTCCTCTAAATTGCCCGGCAACGTTTCCCCACAAGTTAAGACTTAGAGTTTCATCGCTGGATAGTATTCAATTTTTTTGGAATTTAATAATGGGGTAAGGAATAAATAAATAAAATATAGAGAGGAAATGTATTACTCTTTCAGTTCGTGGTGGATTAATACTCTATCATTGGTTCTTGTGGGGTCCGTCAGAACAAAAGCTTCAGTTGATTTGGTAAGACTTAAACCTGCATGATAACTAAAACATCCATGGGATATTGTCTTCGCATAATGAGCAAGGAATAAAACCATAGTTATGTGGATACGCAACTGATGAATACAGTCCGAGAAGATCATAGTTCACATCATCATTCTGAAGGTCTGAAAATTACCTGGATGAGTCCTTTTTTTTTTGTCAATTTCATACTTGACTTTACTTCCCTTTGAAATCTCGATGACCTGATTGTATCATCATTCCATAAGATATCAAATTCTCTTTTATAAAGAGACAAAAACAAAAAAGTCCATCATCAACCTTATACTAAGACTTACCACATTGGAAATCGTTGGAACTCCAGGTCCTAAAGACAAAGAACAGTCTATATATCCCGTTCAAACCCCTACAAAACGAAGAAAGTATCCCTCTTACATGCAGACATATCTCGAGAACCGTAGTAACTTGTTCTGTGAAAACTAAACCTAAGATATCATCCGCTTGGAAATCCAAACGACCATGAAACCAAAATCAATACGCAGATATCAGGAAACAAACAGAAAGATTACATAGGCTTGAGCAAGGGATTTCTCTCGGAATATCAGCCCATGCTCTCGAATAGCCCTTCGCCTTTCCCTTCGCTTACGCACAGCATTTGATCCACTTTACATTCTAAGCCAGATAATTTAACGTCGACTTACAATTTTAATAGTCAATTAAGATTAGGACCAAAACCAGTTTTTGTATGCTTTTTGAAAATTTAAACAATGTATGAAAAAACCAACCCTATAACTTCATGTATAAAATGGTTCTTTTGAAAAAGTTTGTATATATATAGGCCGTTTTCCCTATAAAAGAAAGATGTGTTATAGCCTCTTTGTAAAATAGTAAAAAGCTGAAAAATGGATATTGACGAATATAAAAAGATTAAGAGAGAGCCGAGTTACTCTCAATCTGGTGGTTAGGATGATTTAGCTAATAATTTGGCATCAGGGTTCGATTCCTACTCGCTGCATTATGGTAGCGTAAAAAAGAAATTTTAGGAATGAGTTTTAGACTATGAATCGAGCATTATCGATCTAGTGTTGACAAAAAAAAAAAGATAAAGAAAGAAACAAAAAAATTGTCAAAACAATATTTGATTATTTATGAGAAATCCTTGAAATTCCATTTTGCAGAAAATAGAAATACATGGTCAAAACTCAAAAGCTTCGGACTAGTCCAAATTTTGGAAGCCAAAAAAAAAAAACAGCGTCCAAATATTTGAAAAGAACATTAAACTGCTTTTGAATTTAGTCCAACGTAATTATTATGCAAAAACTAATATACATCATGAAATTACTTTAACACAACAACAACTTATATAACCCGAAAACGATCATATTCTAACATTAGCTACAAGTTTGACAAGATAATTCCTAAAAGTATACATTTATTTACTACCAGTATATTGATTTCTTTTCCAGTATAAATATCTCTGCAAACATTTCGCATCACATTCTGCAAATTAATTGTCAAAAACGTATATTCAAGACATCGTATTTATGGTCCAATAAAGACGTCGCTTTCGTTGAACCAGCTTGATACTTGAATGCAGAATTGACAATGCCTATCGATCACTATCTTCCATTCTTTACAATTTTGTGTACTTATTACAAGCGACAGATTTGAATGTCTTGAACTTCCAAACGATCAGTGATATCGACCGAAAGCTACTCGACTCAATAATCTAACTATAATGTTATCCAAGATAAATAACTATAACAAGCATTTCATTTTACAATTTATTGAAACTTAGATCTTTTCTAATACCATCTAAGAGATATATATGTCATAATTATAAAGGATCGCAACCAGTATCGCAACTAATACTTTTTGGAGCTATTTAGACATGTTTCGTGAATTTTCCGTGATTTTTAGTGTTTTCTTAACATAGCCATTAAAAATTTTATAATTAATTTATGACTGTACAGAAAATTTTTACTTGTATATATTATATACTAGCCCTTTAAATGTTTACAATATTATCCGTTTTTTTTCTTTGGATCTACTCATATACTATTATACAGGATGCTTTAATTTTCTTAACACAAATTACGCCGTTTTATATATACCAAATAATATTAAAAATGTAGCAAGTATATATAAGATATTTGGAACAAGAATCATTATTTTCAAAGAAAAATCTTCCATTCTTCGAAAATGTTGTGCAGAGAATTCATTAGGTGGTTTTTGTAAGACTCGTATCATTGTTGTGTTTTGGTTTATAATAATGAGTCGTCAACATCTTTTCTTCTTCTCTTGTAGGTTTAAGAGAGACATTTCTTCTCTTTATAGTTTATTTGTAATTACAGTAAAACTTCTATAAATTAATAATATTGGGACTTTGAACATTATTAATTCAGAGAGGTATTAATTTATCCATAAATTAATATTATTAATTTAGAGTAGAAATATTCTTTTTTAAAAAAATGAGACCATTTTTAGATTAATCTTGAAATTATAAATTTTATAATTTTGGAAAATTTTAATATTTAAAAGATAATATTTTTGATCATAGATTACCGATATACTATATGCATATATATATATATATATTCAAATTTATGATTAATGACCTCAACTGTTTAAATATTAACAACGTATAATACTTTTACAATGAAAATGATATAATTAAAAAAACTGAAAATTTAAATAAAAAATGTTATTTTTAGACATGTTATAGTATAACATCATAACTTCAAAATAAAACATAACAACTATTTTATAGAGTTGAATTTATTTTATTATAATCATATATTAATATATCAATTTATTCTTATAAAGTTAGATGATTATTAATTTATGATATTACTAGGATTATATTTTTATATAGTAATTTCAAAATAATTATTATATCAAATTTTACACTGTTTCGATTTGGAACCAGAAATTTTTATTAATTTATAGAGGTTATTAATTTATAGAATATTAACTTATAGAGATTCTAGTGTATGTCTTATTGGAACATTATCAATTCAATACCATCGGGGTTTTAAAAATATAAAATCTTTGGAACACGAAGATGGCAAACAGTCAACTCTATTCTATAATCATATATAAGTCAACTTGGTCAAACTGATTAGTCAAAGGTTTTAAACTCACACGTTTAATCAACTAATGTGTACTGTTCAACTAGTATTTCTACTATTTGATCCTATGCGGGTTTGATGTTTTTTTGGCCATAAGAGTTCAACCATTTTACAAAAAAAGAGTTATATATTTCCTCTTATGAAATAGAAATATAAAAAATAAATTTCTAAATTATTTTCAACCATTGAAGTTCAACTATTTTGCCATAGAATAATTTCTTTACTAATGACAAAACTTGAATTTGTAACGGACCGCACAAATTTTTTTAAATAATGTCAAATACGAGCGAGTGGCTAACTTTCTGATTATACTTAGAAAATTTTAAAAACCGAAAAACTTAATCCATAATTTTCTTATTGTTGAATCATATTTTTGCTAGTAATGTAAGATGTTTAATTAGAAATGCTTTCTCTATAGATCTCTCTTAAATAATGAAAATACTGAGGTGACCAAAAAAAATATTATCAACCTTTAATTAACAAAAATAGACTATCTTTAAATCAAATTCACACCCAGCGTATGTATGCATGTTACATACATCTATCTTTAAATTTATTATTCTCAAAAACTAATTTACAACAAATCAAAAACATCAAAAAAGAAAACGAATTAGATAACTTCTTCTTGCTCGAAATTTTGTAGCTTCAAACTCTTCACATGTTCCAGAAATTAGTTCAGGGTCCAGTTTATGATTCCCAGGTTATAAGATGATAATCAACACTTCATTTTCTCCGATCACGGTTGCCGGAAAAAACAGGCCCTAAGCAAAATATATCAGCCAATGGAACGTTCAAAACCGGACTATTCATGGATCTTGGAGCTCTGATTTCTCTAGAATTCATCTTCTGTAAACTCTTCTTTTTTTTCTTATGTGGATCACTATTGCTCCGTTGATATCCTGAAGAAGAATCTATCTTCTTGTTTCTCATCGAGTATCCAACAGATTTACTTCGAACAAGCCAAAACCCACAACCGAAACTTGAATCATCTGAGTCAGAATCTCTTGTATCAGAATTTGGAGCTAAGGTTTGAATATTACTTTTTGGTGAAGTAACCTCGGTCTTCTTTGGGATTGTGGCAGTGGTTGTGTGAGTAAGGTTTTTCCAATCAGAAAAGAGCTCGTCGGCGTGAGAAAACCGTTGTTTTGAATTCTGACGGAGACAAAAATCGAACTCTGGACTCGAATTTAGACATGATTGGTCTGAATCTGATCGGAGAGGGACTCTTTCTTCTGAATGATGAAGATTTTGAGCTGATATTGCGGTTACTCTGTGTTTATGGTTCATCATGATGATTTAAAAGAAATTAGTTATTTTTTCTGACAAATATTTGTATAAAAATATTGTGAGGTATTAAAAGAAGAGCAACAAGGTTGATAGGTATATAAATGGAATCTCTAGACTACATTTCACCTACCATTATTGACTATATGCAATAAAGTCATTTTTTGTTCTTACTTTTTTACATTTTTTTCTTGTTTTCTCTATTTCATGATTTCTAAAAGCTAGAGTACAAGAAGGTTTGCGACCAAAAAAAAACTACAAGAAGCTTTTCGTTACACATAAATATTTGTTTAATGGGTTTTCGCAAAATAAACCTTCCGAATCTGTTAACTTTTACAATTCTTCATTTCATTTCCAAAAATACAAGTAAATTTTGCAAAATCATTCATAAAATTCTAATATATTCTTATAATTTTTCAACGATTTAATGTGTAACCGTAAAAATTATATTCCGTATTTCTGTTTTCTAGTATTTATAGTTTTTATTTTTGGAAGAAAAAACGAATTGAAAGGAATGTTAATTTAAACAAAAACAGTCTTTGTGTAACATATTACACGAAAACGAACGAATCTCCTGATGATAATACATCCTATGTACAATTTTGCTCGTTTAGATGAGATTGCATAAGTAAAACATGAGCCATTAAAGTCACTTTGCAAAACAAGAAAAAGAAGAGGTAAGAAAAGTAAAATCTAACTTGGAATTTAAGTTTTTTTTTTTTTTGCTTTATTGGGTGTAGGAAAGACTTTGACTTCAGCACTGAAATATGGGAGACTTTGAAGCATTGATTTTTAGTCGACTTTTGAATAGTTGCAAAACTGGAAGATGACTCACGGACTCGCATTGTTGAATTCACCTTTTAAATTTCAATATTATTACTAGAATAATTCCGATAATCAATTAGACGTTAGTCCAACCAATTACAAGTAAAAAATCCATAATTGTTTACTATAAAAATACGTAAAAATCATGATTTATTGCATTTTGCTCATTTTATATTAACCTTTTGTTACTTTAATGAACTATATCTGCTATTTAACTTAATTTTTTGATCGGCTATATGAATTTTTGAATCATATCCAAATGTTTTTGTTCATATTGCTCATTAGTAGGATTTTTGACTTGAGGCTTTAGAGTTTAGGTCGTACGTGCATTTTGGGTAAATGTGAATTTATGACGATATATTTAGGTAATTTGGTTTGGAAAAAGAAAAACATGTAATTCAATTTAGTTGGGTTAAATGGATATTGAAACATCAATTTTCACCATCCAACCAAAATTGCTCAATACACATTATTGTCAAGAGTAGAATATGTACCATGTTTATGTTCTCAGTCCTACCAGTTTATGTAATTTCATTTTCATGGAGAATTGGTCTTACCAAATTTAAGAAATCGAAAAATACTAACTACAATTTTTTGTTTAGCTAGTGGTATATGGTTCAACAAACCCATGACGTTGAACTTTTAACCATTAAAGTCTAAAGTTGTAACTTGTATTCGGATTTCGCAGTATGTTACAATACTTTTGGAGATGTAAATAAAATAAATCATTATATCATTAACAAACTTTAAGGAAATAATTTGGTTGCTGTCAATAAAAAAAGTGGAAATTTGGTTAACGAAAATTACGATTCCTTTCTAACCGGTTTCTACCAAATTTTCTCAATATTTGTGTTGATTTTTCTTTTAAGGAATCAAGTTTTGTTGATCCAATTGACAAAAAAACAAAAACCCAAACACTAAAAATAGCTTATGTTCATAATTTTTTCTCTCGTCCTTTTTGATCATTCGCCATATTCTCTACTCTCTTTAAAAAAAAGTACGGTATTAGGATGGCATTTCGATGCTGAATCACTTGAATGGGTTTCTAGAATTGCTAAAGGTGACAAAAGGCGATTAAAATTGTTAGAGACTAGATTGAAAATTTTGATTTTCTCTGATTCTCTTCACTATCCAGTATATTACCACACTAAATCAAACTTGACATTATTGTCATCTAACTAAGAAATTTAGAATTTAAAATTCATTTATCTGCACGAAGAAAGAAAGAAGCACCTACAAGAATAGTCCATTAAGCAGGTAAATTCTCAGGTTAGGACAAATCACACAGCCAATTCGAAAGAACCTCAGCACCTTTCTTCCATGAACAATCTAGCATCATGTCGTGTGCAATGCCTTCAATACAAACTGGTTCAACGTCATAAAACCGCCCAGTTTCCATCAGCCCCTCTTCGTCCTGCAAGTCCATAAACCCACTCCAGTTTAATACAACTTACTAAGATTGAATTTTTCTGGTTTGATTAACAAGGAAGAAGAATTCTTAAGTTCTTACCACTATGAAATCATCTTTGGCACCTAAAACAAGAAGTTTCGTTGAATTTCCCATTGGTTTTGGTACTGGGAGTGATGCATTTAGCTTCCTGAGATCGAAAAGCGGCATCCGGGAACTCTCTTTCATAAGATCCTGGTAACTGAACCAGAAGAATAGAGACAATTCGCTTAGATTACTGACACTTGAATGCTTGATATTGGATTCAAGGTAACAATTGAGCTAGATTATAGTTAGACCATTTCACAAGTTGATCATCCATGGCTGAAGAGAAGAATGTCTCTCGACAAAGTGGAACAGATTTCTGGAAACCCTTAGCAGCTAAACTGAGAGTGACCTGCTCAATAACATAACCAGGAACAGACCATTAATAAACAAATCGAACATGACACTGAGATCATCCTTGATCAAAGATAGAAAAAGAGTTCTACCTTAAAAGCTGCCACTGGTTTAGAGAAGAGATAACGTAACACTAATCCACTGTACAAGAAAAGTGAGTTTTGAAAGTTGTTATCTACGAGCTAGACGAACAAGTTCTGAACTAGATCCAATAGGTTGTGGGAAGTTTACCTATTACCTGATGGTGGAACGGAGCAAACAAGAACAGCCCCTGAAAGTTCTGGACATGCATTTTCTGTTCCTGCAATCGAGAGAACAAAGTATAGTGTAGAAAATTTATCAGCTGATTCAAAGAATGCAAATCAATTCTATGTATTAGCCTTACCTAACGAGTGTTTGTTTGCGATATTAGCCAAGTAATATTGAACAATGAGTCCTCCAAAAGAATGACCAATTAGAACAGGAGGTGAAGAGCGTAGATTTGATTCGATGAAATCCGCAATATCACTTGCGTGTGTCTACTACACAACCAAGTAAAACACTTTTAAGAATCTTTCTGAAACATGTAATCATCCAATAAAGACAATGCACATTGCAATGATTAATCTAAAGTATCAAGTACCTGAAGTGTTCCAGCAACTGTTCCCAAAGCTTCATCACTTTCACCCTAAAGATTCAAAGATGATGACATCACAGTCACACACAAACACTCTATTGCAAATTGATGTTCTTCATTGTATAAACAAATTTCATAAATTGAGATTTTACCTGTCCTAATAAGCTAACAGCATAAGAATCAAACCCAGAAGAAGAGAAGAAAGGTAACCAATGTTCAGCCCAACACCAAGCTGCGTGGTAGCTTCCATGTACAAACACCAATGGTGGATTTTCTCTTCCGGCTTCACATTTTCTCTGCTCGATTACCTCCATTTTTAAACCAGAGGGGAGCTTATGAAAAAGACGGTTTTGTCCCTTTTTCAGCTCGTATGGAATTGTCGTTTTGGGGGAACTGCTGAGAGCCGCCATGGGCTTGACCGTCATTCTGAGTGAGGAAAGACATGTGAACGAAACAAGTGAAGAAGACGACGCCATTAGCGTGGAAGTCGGAGGAGAGAACGCTCATGTATTATCGTCACCGCTTTGAGTTAAAATTATATGGGCCTTGATTTGTAAATTCAGGCCCAATTTAAATGAGCTTTAGCAAGGCCCAATATTGCATTACGTCCCCTCTCGAGATCTCCATAGATCGCTCGACTTCAGCTTCGGGACCTTCGGTTCCTTGACGAAGACGACGATACTTCTTCCGTCAGAGCTATACTCAAACTCTTCTTCAGTTATAGCTTTTTCGGATTCTGAGCCCGAGTGCTTACTGGAAGGATTTTGGGTTAACAGTATTTGTAAATTTCAGTGGATTGTAAGAACCACGTGATTTTAAGAATTGGGCCAAATGATGTCACCGAAGCAAATCTCCGACGATCGAGGTTCTCCACATTTTAGGTATTTTTATGCCTTGAGTTTCGATTAAATTACTCTGTTATTAGTGTGGTTTCTTCTTTGATAATTTGATTTAGAAATGAAGGGAGCAAAAACATATGTATTTGAAACGAAGTTTCTTCTTGCTGCGATGGAATTAATTATAATTTCAATGAAATGTGTACTGTAGCTTGGATTATTTTTTTCTTTATTGGGTAGAATCCCTTTGAATTGGAAATCGTATTTTCCTGAACTCAATGCAGCCACATGATTGGGTTGAATCATTGATTTGAGTCCTCATATTCACTGGTTAAAGGTTTTAGTTCACCGTTTTTTGATGCAATACCAGCTTGGAGCAGTGATTTGAGTCCTCAAACTGCTGTGAAATGTGTACTGTAGCTTGAAATTTATTGTTTTGGGCTTTGTTATCCTTCAGATTTGGAAATCGCATGCCCTGGTTTTCCTGAAGTTAATGCAGCAACGTAAGTAGGTTGAATTACTCATTTGAGTCTTCAAAATCCCTAGCTCAAGATTTTAGCTAACTGTGTTTTAATTAGTACTAGGTTAATGAAGTGATTTGAGTCCTCATTACTTATTTGAGCACATTTGTAGTTTATTTCGCTTGCCTTCGTTTTAATCGAATAATCTGCTACCTAGTTCATATATTTTGACCCTCTTTATTTGCAGGCATACCCCTTTTCAGATAATCCATCTCATTGGGAACTTTTTAAGGATATGGTCAGTGTATTCGATGTACCGCTACTTAAATCAGACTGGAGCGCCTGTTGTTCTCTTTCTGTTCTGCTGCCTGGTCCCTTCATCCATCGTCTTCTTGATACTTCAAAAACCATGGAAAGGAAGGGCACTTTCCAATCAACAGGTTTACTTTCTCAGTTGCATTTTCTTGCATCTACATATAATACATATAAAGGAGAGATTTTTGACATAAATTTTTCCCTTACTGTTTCAGATTGTACCTTCTCTTATCAATGGAGTCATTACAGCTCTTTACTTCATCTTATGGGGAAAAGGTCTCAAGTCCTGTGGACCTCTTAGGTATCCATTAGTATTAAACATTTTTCTACCGTAAATTCTCCTCTGTCTTAGGATCTACCGTAGATCGTGGCTTTAGAATGGTAGGGAAGTAGGAAATTTACCTCTGCGCTTTTTGGTCCCATTTTAGTAGTTTGGTTTCAATGCACTGAAAGTCTGGACTTACGATCCTCTCCTTTTCATTTATTTCTGCAATCTGCCATTTGTTAGCTCCATTCTCTGTCATTTGATCAAAAACTAAATTTTTTCATTGAAAATTTCAGCATCCCTTGCTTATATAATTTTTTGTATATTATTGGCAGAGTTATCTTGTCGGAGTACTCTGGTGCTGTTCTTGGAGTACTTTCTGGAGTATTATATGGACGGAGAGGCCATGTGTGGAAAAAGGTATTAATCTCATATGTTTTTGTTTAACAGTTGTCACTTACATCATCTCTACTCAAGGTGACCACTTAAAGTTAGCACAGTTTACATTGGTATTTAATCATAGTGTTATCAGTTATGTTATTTATACCCTTGGCATGCATCAGGACACTTGTCTTACGGAGGAAGTAGCAATAGTTTTAGTTCTGGCTGATCTATGTACTTATATATATAATTGCTTGAATTATATTATTGATAAGAAGTTCAATTTGGAAGATCAAATTAATATTAGGACCAAATTTCTCTAATTTTTGCTAATCATGTTAGGTAGGTGGCCTCATTGCAATGGTGGTAGCTCTCTTTTTCTTGTCTCAAGGATGGGCGACGTCATCTCTTTCCCCTTTTTATATCCTTTTACGCAAGTTCCTTCTCTCTATCTCTCGATGTTTTGCTTTGTTTTAACTGTCTGTTGATAGTTTATGCGTTGGTTTGTTTAACTTAACAACAAGTTACCAACAAAAGATAGTACTGACACTAAAGAAGAAGTGCAAACAGAACAAGCACTAGGTATAATGGGAATGATGATACCAGTTTTTGCTGGAATTTTATCAGCTTTAAGGCGGGTCATTGCACGCCGTGTTTCTTTAAAGGTAGATCTCAAATACCCTCTATTTTCCCAGTCCCGTCTTCTCTCATATGTGCCAACAACCAGTTCTCTGTTTGTACAGAACCAGCAGAAGAAAAGACTGCATGCGATAACCATTACTTCTGCAACCTGCTTCTTGTTTCCTGTGGCCATGTGGGACCTTATAATAGTAAGTGATAGTGATCTTTTGCATTGAGAAGATATACCGTATTATTAGATGGTTCCACTAATATCAAATTTCTACTTCAGGGGTCATCTTCTGGGAAAACGTCGGAGTTGCCATTTTCTGCATGGGCTTTCCTTAGCACCATTGTTTTTGGGATCATCCTAATATTCTATGTTGACAATATTGCTGAAGAGAGGTTTCCTAAAGCTCTTTATTAACTTTATATTGCATTACACACACACTGTCACTCAAGCTAACATATGTATTGTTTGTTGCAGATTGCATATGGTGTTTTCATCCCCGAGGCATTTAATGGTGGCAGGTGCATGCATAATAGTGATGGAGTTAGCTTACGAGATGGATTTTTCTCTTCCAGGTTTCATCGTGTGTTGTTTAGTATTAGGGTTTGGAATATACGAGGCGACATCTCTTGAACGTAGCAAGAAAGACTCTTCGGTGAAATCAGAAGATCCACCTAATGGAATCCTTGGTAATGAATTTGATACATCTCCAATTCTTCCCATATAGTTACCAATACTAACGACGTCGTACTGTTGAATGTGAGGTCCTTGACTATATGTAAATTTTTTTATACTCTTCTCAATCTTTATACCTATTTCATTTTCGGGTTTTGCTTGGTTAAACGTATACATTTGTGTTTGTATAAGATAGCTGAAGATAACCCATGATGATTATTATTTAATATACTTATTTGACTGGAAGAATGGATGTCATATTAGTGAAATCGCAGAAATGGAGCAGTTAAATACTCTACATAAGTGTACAAAACATCTTCAATGAGTCAGTTGAAGTTTTTGTTTTATCTTAATATCCTCAATATGGTTAAATTGTGCATTTCTATGCATTTGCTAGCAACCAAAAATATATAGCCTAAGAAAAGGGAAATGTTACAAATAAAGGGAATACAAATTTTCTTAACTGGAAATATTCTTGTAACAAAAAGTTCTAAATAATACAATTTGAACACCAAATTACTACTTACCTTCCGACTCAAAGTTATATATATATATATATATATATATATATTTTAAATAATAATTGGATCGACAAGATATGATCCATAGCCAAATCCTATATCGGAAATTTATAAAATTGCCACTATAACTAAACCATCTGTCATCGGCTATATATATATCTTTTTTTTGGTAAGGTGTTTCTTATTTTATTTTAATTTTACAAAGATTAATTGAAATAAAATGGAGTATGCTAGGAAAAAAATCCTATACATATATTCAAACTATAAACATATATATGAAAATTATTAATTTCTCTTATGTTTATACCTAGAACTAGGCTAATTAGCCGGCTGACAAATATTAACAAAACATACACCTAAGCTTTTTTAAGTCTCCAATCATTATTAAAGTTTTACTCATTTCATAATTTCCAGACACTTAAAATTGTTCACATTAATGTATTAAAAGATTGTCAAGAAAATTCGAAAAAGAAGTTTTGGATCTTATCCAAAAGCCAATCTTATTGTATGCGGCATCGTCCACAAATGTGTCTTTCACATATTTCAGGTGGACCACTGTTTCCTTGTTTTTAAGGTATTATTTACCTCTGTGTGAGTCAGATTTACAGACATTTGTTTCACACTCCTTATATAGTAAATTTACTAAAATTTCAAAAAAGAAAGAAAGTAAACTTTCTCACAAAAAGATGGACAGATAAGATTATAAATCCATATATAGTTTTTCTACATTAATTTATCTTATTATTTTTATTGATGAATTAAGTATAATCATATGTATTGTCTCTTACACTCACATAAGAAAAGTGGGAAAAAAACAAAGGATGACTATTGCATAAAAATTCTTCATAAAATAGCATATTGTATTGTCTAAAATCTAGAGATAATTGATATAATGGTTCTTATTTGAATCTTAAATATGAATTTTCTATATTGCAGGTGATTATGTTTTCATATATTCTAGTAACCAACCGATCCTTTTTGTCTGTTTTTCTAGTCCCAATAGTATAATTCTAAACCTAATTAGAACCATGCAACCGAAAAAATAAAGACGAAAAGATATAGAAAGTACATATTCATAAATCAGACATTTGATGACAATCCGACAGAAAATGTCTCAGAAACAGAAAACACATAGACAATATGAAAAGGAAATGATATATGAGTGTCTGAGAAAGAAAATTAAGCTTGGGTGAAGCTTGGTGGCTTGTAGGCGATGAAACTGATGCATTGGACTTGACGGTTGTTGTCGAATCCGATGATCCTAATGAAGGCGTTGGGGTACTCCTTCTTGCACTCTTGTACTTCCTTCAACACTTGTGCTGAGTCAGTGCATCCGAACAATGGAAGCTTCCACATTGTCCAGTAACGTCCATCGTAGTATCCTGGGGTGGCTCCGTGCTCACGGTACACGAAACCGTGCTACACACGCATAAGAATAAGGCATTCAATATAATTGATCTTAGACTTGTAATTGAATCCGGTTATTGAATTTGAGTTTGATTGGTTTTTACCTCCAACTCGAATTCAACACAAGGAATCCACTTGTTGCGGAGAAGGTAGTCAACTTCCTTAGCCAACTCGACCTCGCTAAGGTCAGGAAGGTAAGAAAGAGTCTCGAACTTCTTCTTTCCAAGTGGTGGCCACACCTATAATTCCCAATTTCCAATTTCAATTAATCTTGATTCTTGTTTAGTTACACTAATTGGGAATGATAAAAAGACTTTTTTATATAGCCCGAATGATTCAAACTCGGAAAGCATATTACCGTTGCCGTTGCCGTAAGTTTAGTTGAGACTAAAAAAATCAGTTAAAAGTCCTTTGAATATCATACACAATGTAGTCAACGAGATTTGAACTCAACTAGCGTACTACTGCTATCCTAAGTTCTTTTCGCCCTACCACTAAACTAAAAAGAACGTTTTGAGTAAGGATATTATTACCTTCATGCAGCTAACTCTTCCGCCGTTGCTTGCGATGGAAGTAATGTCATTGTTGGCCTTGCGGGTGACTGGGAAAGCAGCGGATGACTTCAAGCCGGTGAATGGAGCGACCATGGTGGCTTGAGCCGGGGAGGTAACAACAGCGGCGGAGGAGAGCATTGAGGAAGCCATTACTTCTTTTTTGTGTTTCTCTTCTTCTTTTGCTTTTTCCTCTTACTAACTTGTGAGGCTATTAGTTTGGACATCTTTATATAGTGATAAGAATGGCGAAGAGGCAATAAAGCCCTAATGATCAAAGGGTCCAGGATTCTTGATAACGTCGTTAACTGCCACAGGATTAAGGAAAGGTGTTGACACCCTTATCGATATTAACCACTAGGATAAGGCCACGTGGCACAAAACTCCATTACCTTATCTTTTGTCCTGTGAGTGTGTATGGTTTAAGAGTCTCCCACTTGATCGGTTGCTTTTGTCTCCTTCCTTTTTGGAGAAAATAAAGCAGAAGCATGACCGTAAAATTTAATGGTTTTGGATTTTTCATTGGATTTACTAATTTTCTACAATCTAATTTGCCGAATATTGGCATATTGTAAATATACAGCTTTCAATTGGTTTATCTCGTTTATATGAAAAGCTCAAAATGATATATTATTACTTACTTCATAAAACTTGAGAACCAAAACAAAGTTTTCTTGGATTTGATTTTTTTTAAGAAAAGGATTTATCCCAAACCTATTTAAGACCCACATTCAAATTTTTTGGGAATAACATCTGCGGATAGATCTTTTCCCAAGAATTTAAATTGACCAAAAGTAAAGACTCATATTCATGTAAAGGTGATGATTTAGTTTCACGAAACAGAAAAATCGAACATGCAGAAACTTTAATTTGTCCTGACCAGTTTCTAGTCAATTTGATTTATTTTGGGAATATGTTTTTCTTTCAAATCCAAAATAAGAAGTTTGTGATCTTCTTTCTGAATTTTGATTACAGTAGACATCAAGAAAAATTAAATTTTGAACTTTCTTTCAAAATATTTATCCAAAAAAAACATTTGTTTTCAAATTTTTCTTCTAAAAACAAGAATAAGTTAAATTTTTAAAAAATTGTTTCCTACTTAGTTATTGTAATTATAGGTTAACAATATGTATAATGAGTTGGTGTAAGAAGATGTCCAAAACATTGGTGGAAAAAGAGGTGTCAAAACCAGTTTATACAAATGGATCTATCCAACTTGTAATAACAGATTGACAAATGACAATTCGTATAGGGAGTTGATGTATCAAGTATCAACTATCAAATGAGTTATTATGCTAATTAATCGAATTCATAAATTAAGATTTCGTCAAAGCCCAAGACATATTGATATCCAAAAATATTTGTAATATATAAAGCCCATCACTAAAGACTTCCTTAACCAAAGTGCTAAAGCCCATCACATGTTTTGTTTTATGTAATTAAAGAAGTGAATTTGAGGTAGAAGTTTGCTGCAAATTGAATTGCATAAAGTAAAGGAAAATAGTTTGAATGTAGTTATAATTTAGGGTTTATGGTAATACCAATTGTACTCAAATATAATGAAAACTAAATCAGGTTTTGTTTATTTCTAGCCACTCTAATTTTATTTCTTCTTTGTTACTTTCTTTTTCATTTACTTGGTTAATCTTTAAATAAATGATTAGTGTTTACAAAAAAACATTTCGGCTTGATTAGAGTCTATTCTTGGGTTCACTTTGTGACATTATATACTAACACTAATAACTGTAATATCAATGAAAAACACATACTCGTATATTTTTGCTTGAAAATTGATTTTAGTTTATCCGACTCTATACTTGTTTAGATAATGTGAAATCTCCTGTTTCTACTACTACGATGTTGGAGATCTTAGTTTTTTTCAAATATAATGTAGATGTTTATTATCCAACGAACTTTCACATCTATAACATCTATCGGATTCTGATGGATTCTTTCGGATTATTAACTGTATCAAATATATATATATATATATATATTAAAGTTATTTGAATTCTATACACAAATGTCTGATATTTAATTTCCTTTGAACACAACGCTAGAATAATCTAGTTATATCTTCTACTTTGTCTAAGAACTTTTTTAAGGAATCCAAAATAAAATTTCAAAGGAAAACAACTAGTAGAATTTTTTTTTGGAATAAACTCTTATAAGTTATAAACTGATCTTATATAGCTAGATATAACAATAGTATTTTATCATTTCCACCAAATCTTATATAATCCCGAAGATTTTATCTTTAGATAGTGGAGAGATCTATAATTTAGATACACACGCGTGTGCATGTTTCTTATTAGAATTAAACTCTAATATTATATAAATATACATCCTTACTCAAAACATGTATTTGGATTTATTACAGACAATAGAGATCTATATGGGATCAAATCTTCGTTGTCGATATCATATTTTCGGATCTTCGTTTACATCGGATTGATTATCTTACAGAAATTTTAATTTTGCATTTTTTATATACGATAGTTTCTCTTTTGATCGACAAGTGAATTCTTTATTAGAGTGTACCCAAAATTGTGACGATATGCTTTGAGTTTTCCGTTCAAAAATACTGGATTTTGTAAGACCCGTTTAAGCATGACACTCACTCTAAAAGAGTAATTATGATTTATGAGTTATATATCAATATTAAGCACAATTCTACAAAATGTTTTTTTCCCTTCCATGCACTTGGACTAATAATTTTCTAGTAAATATAATTTTTTAAATAACTTATTTTAACGAAAAAATTAATCTCGTTCCAAAATCTGTCATTATTTTTTCCGTGAAATTTTCATCGAATTATTTTAACTTCCAACCTGATTTTCGTTACTTGGGATTATTGGAAATTCCTAAAGTATTATGATTTGTTTCCGAAAAATTATTTATGTAGGTTATTCGTTAAAAGGGGTATAATATATAAAATATCAGTTCATTTCTTGTAATGTAGGACCTAATAATCATAAGAAATACCTACATCATACCAATTTTCTTGATTACCGAAACCAATTTCAAAGGTTATAACACTTCTAAGGTCCTTATAACTTAAATTAATCAAACTAATTAAGATAAAGAAGTAAGAATCAACCTTAGTCATTGTAAGTGCAAAGGCTGCCACCAAACTTAACCAAACAAAAATAAAAGATGAATTTCTTTTCCCCCATCACTAATCATTCTTCTTCTTTCTTTAATTATTATATTATTTGTTTATTAATTTAAGGCTTATCTAGATTGAAGCCATCTTAATAAAACATTATGACTTTATATTATATTGAATTTCAACATCACTTTTCTAAGCTAATAAAGGTGATCGATGGACATTTGCTTTTAGCCATATGCCAGAAAGTTATATTGATATCATTAGCAGTCTCAAATAACATAATATGACCTTACACAAATACAATAGTCACAACATTTCATGTCTTTTGTGTTTAATTTATTACTATAAGAAGATTATTTATATTATTACAACTAGTATATATTACATAAATTTAAAACGTAAACTTTGGCCTAGAATAAAACACAATCATTTGGAAAGATGTGGTTATGATTATATAAATTATAGCTCCATATCTCTTTTTTAGTCTTCTTACTTCGCATCCTAACTTCGACTATTGTATGAATAACTATTTTTCTTTTCTCTTTCCAAACGTTGAAGTTTTGTAAGTTTATCAAGAAGTTCAAGAATATCAATTACAATATATGTTATAAATATACGTCTTTCAAATGTCTCAATTTAAAAACTTATACTAATCCTTTTTATTTTAAAAGCTTTTGGTACACTTTTTTTTATAAATCACATATTCTGAATATTTGATTCAGACAGTCCTAGAATGATATGAGTCGTTAAATATATCATATAAAATATTTAGACTGAAATAAACTTGTCCGATATATATAGGTAAGTTTTCAGTAGGTATCGAGTTCGGTAAGTGATCAATTACAGAGCATCAACCCCGAATTCCCAACCCCCAGCCACTAGACCAAAGCTAGTGGGTTTTCTTGCAAAGCTATAGATACAAGAGTGGTCATAGAAAAGTTTGAACTATCTGCAAGTAAAGTCGACCTTCATGGTCTAATGTGTTAAGAATGAAGTTGTTCACGGTAGATATGGTGTAACTAGGACAATCAATTGGGAATTCAAATGTAGCAGAAGAAGCTGCATGTAGTTAGATTTATCGGATTGATTTTCATTTGTAATAGTATTGTTTCAAATATAGATGAAAGAAATGTTTAGTTTTCAGAAACCAATGTATTATGTTTTCGATGAATTTGAAAACAATTACACAAGTATTATGTAGAACGTACATAGTAAAAAATCCCCATAAAATACATAAGAAAAAAGGGTCTTTTTGAGGAAAAAGAATCACATAATTTTACTCTCATTCTACTACGTACAACATTTATTCCGACCAACCCCAAACCCAAAACGTCTTTATGAATCCAATGGCTTCAATATCACTTGAACTCCATATTTAGGTTTTATAGTAAGCACAACAATTGGTGCATGTCTATAATTCTTTGATATTGTGAAGTTAAACTTGGAAATTAGCGTTGCTAATATTATTTTTGCTTCCATCATAGCAAATGATTGTCCTATGCAGTTTCGTGGACCAGCCGCAAATGGTATAAAATGACGACCAGATGCAAATGGTTTGCCTCCAAACCGTTCTGGATTGAATTGGTTTGCATCTTGACCCCATAATTCTTCACTGTGATGAATCGCAAGAACCGGAATCCAAATTGATAAACCTTTTGGAATTGTTAAATCACCTAATATTAGATCTTCAAATGCCATTCTTGGTAAGAGAGTAGCTGGAGGGTAAAGTCGTAATGACTCGTTAATCACTTTGTTCAACTGTAAAATTAAAAGACAAGAAAAAAGACAAACAAAGTTAGCAACATTTTTTATTAATTTATACTGTAATCATATCTTGTGATCATGCGAAGTGCTCCTTGACTCTTGTCTCAAACATTTTTTTTAGTTTAGGAATTGACTTTTCCTTTAGAAGAAAAGAATATCAATGAAGCTGTCACAATCTAATTATTAGTTTATAACAGGTTTAGATTTTTTAGATAATATTTTATACACAGCGTGTCTTAGTGCTAATTAATCACTAAACAAATCCACCAGATCAATATATTATCTACCTATTTGTTTATGCCTGGAAAATATATTTACCACCGATCTCCCTATCTTCAAAGCTGGCTTAACCATTGTTATAATCCTATCTTTCTATTATAAAAATTCATACGAAGAACAGTATGATTCTATGTTAATTCAGTTATGTTTATAAAGACTTGGGAAAATATTTGAATCTAAAAAGCCAAACCAAGCTAGGAGATACTATACGTAGTATACACAGAATCTGAACAAATTACCAGAAATTAACCTTAGTGTATACCACACCGAACCCGAATTGATAAAGTAAACCCAAATGATCACTTATGATATTATCATCGAAAACCAAAAAATCCAAAAAGATGCAAACCAAAATCCATCCCAATGCTCAGTAAACGTGGACATCCTATAGTTCATTTTTTATTTGGTGTTTAACTAAGATTAAATATCATGCATAAAGACAAAACTATATGATTTGTACTTATTAGGGTTCGTATGTGCCAACTATAACTATATATGTTATGAGCTTATTCATGGAAGAAGCACTAGGACGTTAGTGGCATTGCCTATACTGTGTTGAATGTCAATACCCCACACGCACTCATCTATCATAAAGCTAAGTCTATTACTTCCAAATAATATAATTTAGTTACAACGATCCATAGTTTATATACGTATCCTATGGAACAAACAACAAATATCATCTTTTTATATCTTTGAGTTAATGGAATCCGAGTCCTACTCAAAAATCTCTAAAATGTGGTAAGGAAAGAGACTTAAAGTTGGAAATTTATAGTGAAATGGATCGCTAATTTTATAGTATTAAAGGATAACAATTCGCTGTTTAAATATTTTGGTTTACTAAATTTAAGTGTAGCTTAATTCCTAACTATGTATTGATTCTATGATATAGACTTTAGAAGTTATAAGTTGTATGTTATGATTAGTAAACATACTTGTTTATCTGACATGATATTGCTAGAATTTGTAGGAAGATTTAAGCTATAGATTATGTCTTTTATCGATGTTATTGTTCACTGAAAAAAAGTGCGAAAAAAGTACATACCGAGGTTAGCTTGGATAGTTGATCGACCGAGGGAAGGCCATCGCGGCCAAATACCTCTCTGACCTCGTCTCGGACTTTTTCTTGCCACGTCGGATTATCGGCGAGGAGCATCATTGTCCATGTGAGGAGCAATGCGGTAGTCTCATGACCAGCAAAGAAGAATGTTTTGCATTCATCCATTATCAGTTGAAGATTGTTATTGTTATTATTGTTGTTGTTCTTCTCACTTTCCATTTCGTTCAAGAGAAGTCCGAGAAGGTCGTTTCCGTGACTACTGCTTCGGCCCATCTCAGCACAGTCCCTACGGCTTTGTATGATCTCAACCAATAAACGTTCCACTTCCTTTTTCAGAGTCTTTATCTCCCTGTTGTATTTACTTGGAAGAAACCTACATACACATAAAGTCAACGTTTGACCGCTGTTAATTTCAATTACGATGCAAATGTCACTTCAAAGACATAATAGCTAGAGGATTATTATTGATGCTTTTGCTTCATAGCCTAGAATCATAACAAATATGAAAATTTATTCTTCTTTTATAAACGTGTATTAAAGAATTTTAAATAATGGCATCGGACAAAACATATAAAATCTGTCTTGTATAATCACACCATTCAAAAATCTAACATTTTTAATCATTGGAAGAACAAACTTTATGATTTTTCTAGGGAGTAGTGTAATCATATTATTTTAGGGGTGAGCTTAGATTATGGATTTATAAATAAATAAAAAACAGCAAAATGTATAATTTTTCCGGGTCAGAGAAAAAACTAACCGGCTACCGGGAAAGCAGAGGTGACGAGTGGCTTGAGCGCAACGGCGTTGAAGGACAGTGAGATGATTAAAAAGCTCTTTGCCTTTCTCAAAGCTAGTTCCAAACTCTGTCCTCGATATTATATCAGCCGTGAGCTTATGCATCTCTTCTCCTATCTCCACTTCACCACCTCCTTCTCCAACCTCACTCCTTAGCCTCTCCACGAGCCTGCTCGTACACTCTACCATATGCCTAGCGTAGCCCTACATCAAAAGGGTATTTCGGTCATTTAATATTAATTTATATATCATTTTGTTTTGCATGAGGTTGGTTTGTGAACGTGCCTTGAGTCTTTCTCCGGTAAATGCCGGAGCAGCAAGGTGCCGTTGATGGTGCCAATCTTGTCCATTAGCCATAAGGAGACCGCGACCGATAAAATTCTTAGTCCCTTGTTGTTGGAGCCACGATCTTCCACTTACACCGTTGTGTTTCATCAACAATTCCTTTATCAATTCTGTTTCCGTTAAGCAAAGCCGCGGATCTGTCCCGTTCCACACAATAAATCTCTTCCCTATTTTATCAAAAATAATCAAAATTTACTCATTCGATTACATTTAAATCCAATAGTCAAGTTTTTGCAACACAATGAACCATTAAGGATCCAAGTTAATAACGAAATAACACAATGTGTTGATAGTTACAAGACCATACCGAATTGCTTTGACCAAGCGACATAATGTGGGAGGAGACGACCGACGATGTCATGATGAATAGAGTCACAATCCTTGGAAGCAGATTTTGAAACCATGGCCGAGATTTCAAGGATATTTCCTGTTAATGGAAGTGGTTTAGGACCGGTTACGCCTTGTCGTTCCATGATCTTCTTGATTCGTCTAGGTGTTAGCCAGTAACAAGATATGGTGTCGTATAAAACTCTCAATAGCATGGTCATGAATACCACGAGGAGAGATTTTAATACTATAAGCAACATTTTTTTTTTTTTTTCCTTCTTCTTCTTTCAAAAACAAAGATTTCAAAAGAGACAAAAAAAAAATATTGAGAGAGTAATAGAGCAATATGGTGTATTTATAGTGTTAGAGAGGAGTATCGAAATACAATATAAAAATTCAAGTAGGGTAATCAAATTTGGCAAAATTAATTATGGTCTTTTGTTACATATTCGTTTAAGGAAATTGAAGATTTGGGAGAATGAAATCAGTAAATCTCCTTATCTTTTACCTTACTTTCTTATTTAATTCACTTACTTTTAGAAGAGATCCTCTAATTATTACAAAAATATGTTTTTTTTTCAAAAATACTACAATATTAAAAAAATTCCAAAACTATATTTAAATTTTACGTTGAGGAAATACTTCCTACAAATTTAAGAATTGTTCTGAAAGCACTAATTAGTATATTATCTAAACTTCTAACAATTTTTTAAATGGTATCTCCTAAAATTTAAGATATGTTTTTCTTTTTTGTCAACTAGTCTAATAACTTTTTAATCCCACAATTCCACTACAAAAAGAGTGGTAAGAGAATACTCTCACTGTTCTCAGCAATTTAACAATGTTCCTAAATCACTTAGTACTTTAATTTTGGGATGTGCTGTTTTTGGATTCTGGCTGTAATCATAGAAACAAATATGTATAATATATTTTTGAATTACCTTTATTCTATAACATCGAAACTCATTTGAGGAGGATCAAAAAGAAGATTATTTTTATTTTAAGCCAAGAATAAGTGTAAAGAAAAATGTAATTAGATGGTATATATAAAACCCTTATATAAGATTTTTTTTTCAACATTATTCACTAGATCAACAAAGTTTGATTCATAGGGTAAATATTCTAGCTAGAGCGGGTGGGATTTGAACTCATCACATATAGTATCTAACTATATCAGAGACAAGCTAACTAGGTCACTTGCTTCTTGGTATATAAGTCCTTACAAATGTGAAATTAATATAAAGTGTTGACATATAATAATAGCCATACTATATAACTAATTAAAACACTAATAAGATCAAACCATTCATGTTCACTTCATCGACAATTCCAAAGCTATCCATTTTAGCCTCTTCTCTTCTTCGTTCGATTTTTTGTTTGTTTTTTTTNTTTCTCTTTTTCTTTTGTTTTTTTTTTTTTTTTTTTTTTTTTTTTTTTGTGAAAAACCGTCAGCAATTTCGCATTAATTAAAAAAAAGATCGGCCCAGAAAAAACATTCTGTAACCTTTGAGTTTTGAGGTTTTAAAGTGACTTACAAAAATCTCAGTTTATATTAGAGCTTTTTCTTTATCTCGAGACGTATAGAATCACATTCATCTTCCAACTTTTGATCATCGCTTCACATATAAATTCTGATTTTCTCATATCTTCCCCAATTAAATTGCCATCACCCAAAATATATAATGGACTATGAACTCAGACTTGATGGGATCAATAGTTAAAACTTTAACCAATTTAGCGGAAATTTTTTAAAAAATTGAAGTTCGTTTACGTTTCCAGCATATTTCTGACTTGTTTTTTGTTTCTTACCAAGTTTTTTTTTTTTTGGTTTTCAGTTTCTAACCAAGTTTCGTGATCTGTTTACTAAAACTCGAGTATTAGAAAATATTTGAAAAAAAAAACACTTTTCATGTCAATGTTTTTCGGACTGCAAAATGTTTGCTTCTTGTTGCATGAAAGTTGTCTTCAATGACTGAGCCTCACCGAAACACTTACCATCTAATAAATATAACTCAAATTACAACGGAGCAATAAACAAATTTCAACAATCAGAACTTATATTTTTGCAAACGAGAATGCGCGCATATATAATGCATTTTGAGAATCTATTTGTATTCTTATAATAAGTTACTAAATATGAGCATAATATAAATAAATATATTTTTCAGACCAAAACAACGAAACAATTTTCACTTGTCATATACAACAAAATCGCGATAGAAACATATTTAAGTTCGATCTAAATAAAATAGTATCTATACCATGATAACATCCACGTCTAGCAATCAAGAACAATTCTACCCAAAAGAAATCAAGAATTATCTTTTATCAATATTATATAGGTGAAGTCGTGACAAATGAGTGTATATATACATATAATTTGATTTATAAGAAGAAATATTTTGCCACAAACAAGAAAAAGCCTAATAAAAATTGAGCTACTGAGATAGATGTATCTGTAATAGCGAATGGGTAGAGATTACAAATGATTTAGGAGATAATATATTGACGTGAGAAGCAAGAAATCTATATTTTATTAGTCATAGTAATCTCGTCAAAACTAGCAAACAAGATCTCTCGTATCCTTGTTTTTCTTGCACTGATATTTTAGAAATATCTTTAAGTTGTTTGATTTTTCTAACGATATCTTTTGAGTGATTCAAGTTTTTCCTGGAAGAAATGATTTTATATTGGAATTAGCATGCCAATATACAGGATTACAGATTTGGTTAGAAACAAATCTTGTAATAGACTTGTTCTTTAATTTCTCGTAGGTATTGTTCTTCTTATTTTGATAAAGAGGTATCTGGTTCTTTGATTTCTCAAAGGTCAAAATCACATTTACATGATACACCTACGACAAGGAATGTAAAGGGCTTTTTGATTATGCATATGCTAGTCTTGTCCTTAGAAACCAGAACAAAAAATTTTAACCGGACCAAATCGAAATAGGGACTTCGTTCGGTTTTGGCCCTTACCGTTTCTGACGAAGTCCAATGATTTTGGTGGTCAGTTTTCAGCCAAT
This sequence comes from Lepidium africanum, assembly GCA_900406405.1. Lineage (NCBI taxonomy): Eukaryota > Viridiplantae > Streptophyta > Magnoliopsida > Brassicales > Brassicaceae > Lepidium > Lepidium africanum. The sequence goes on along the minus strand of OVAX01000827.1, from coordinate 31,842 downwards.
TTTTCCTTGTAATGTAAGGTATCGCACAATCTTATATGCCAAGGAAACTTTTTGTTTTTGGTATACGTGTAAGTACTTTATAATTATGAAAATTTTATACTATTTTCACAATAGCCTTGTTTTCGAGATGTTCTCTTTGTCAGGAACAAAACAGAAAGCCACATATCTATACAAAAGGTTTCCCCCTAGCCGTACATTAAAGCACAACCACATTTTGTGTTTTTGTACGGTAATGATTTGATTGATTTCACAACAAGTTTGATCCCATCTGTCATTAAGGGACAACATAATTATTCTGATACTTATGACCTATGGAGCTATAAAATTCGGGACATGATTAGACAACACAATTGAAATTTAATGATTTCCTTTCATATAAGGTTCAATCTCTACCTCAAAAAGTATCCTACATCTAAGTAACATCATACAAACTTGTAGGCATTGGAATATATACCAACATCCAGAAGACTAGACCAACACAAGTCAATCCGATGATAAGCATTGGTTGGTGAAAACCGGATGTGTCTAACTCGGTTGGTAAACAGATTCTATAAACTACACTCCATTTAACCAAAAAGACAGAAAACAAAAGTGGAATGGAGTTGAGACAACCTTACTCTCAAGAGTTCTGTGTGTTGTCTTCAGATGTGTTTCTTTTCTTTATCAGAGGACCTGAAATGACTGGACAGAGTCCACTGTGTATAGTTGGTTTGTAAGGCAAACACTATAAAGTATGAGAAACAAGATATCATGATCAGTGCGTCGAATAGGAAAGGGTACTTTTGAGGAGGTTGAATGGTGAGGTATATGACATGAAGAATTACGGAGATGAAGAAATTGGCTTTTAATAAGAAAACATAACCAGGAAAGTTTGTGAAGGAGAAAGAAGAAGCTTTAGTTTCCTGTATCGATCGGTGATTCCCGGGTGAATGATAGATGATGGTAAAGAGTAAAGATATTGTTAAGTAAGGAAGCAAGAGTTTGTCACGGCAAAGAAGAGGGAACATCGAAAACAGAGCGTAATAAGTGAAATGATTGAAATGGTTGGGTATTTTGAGGGCTAACAGTGTTGCAGAGAGAAACGGCATCAAGATTGATTTCTCATGCACTGCAGATCCAAACACAATGAGAAACAAAAAATGGGACTGTTAGATACTAATTCATGGGCAAAATGGCGAAATTGAGCGTGGAGATTTAAGATCAAATTGAAATGTATATACCTTGGAAGGAAAACATGTAGAAAGCCATTGAACTATTGAGCAAGCCATACAGGAAACCTTCATTGCTAGGTGACAGGATTTGCTGAACCATTGAAGGGAAAGAAGCCAATACAGTTGCCGCTAAGCTAATCGACCTGAGGGATTGTGTAGTGAAAAGCTTTTTCCATTTTATGAGTATGGAAGTGGTGCACCAGAAATTTGCCACGTAATCCTCATATATTCCCCTCTCAAATGGAGCGAGACGGGAGAGAACCTGCATCATCAGCAATTTGATTCAAATTACTGAGCACGAAAATGATCTAGACTAATTGGGTATGTGTAATTACATCAGAGGAGGAAGCAAGTAATGCAATTTCTTAGTTCCACAAGGGAAGAAGGATTGGCTTTCTTACTCCAAAAATAATCAAATATGTATTTACCATTAAAAAGTCGTCCAAAGAATGCAAATATGGCCACCAAACAATAACAAAGGTTCCTACGACAGCAATTCCAAGCTTAATCAGAGCAAGTATTGGACTTTTCCGTCTTAGGCATTTACCCAGTAGATGGCTGAAAAAGGCAGGAGCAAAGTATGCACTCATCTGCAACATAGAGACAGTGACAAATGTTATTAACTGGAACAGAATATGAAACTATCTGAGATACATACATAAACAAAGGGGCAAATAGAAAACAGCTTACGATTAACAATATCAAATCTACAGACATTGTTTGGAAATGCAAAAAGGGATGTATATATGACCATATGCACAACAGCGTACGATTAACAATTTCAAATCTACAGACATTGTTTGGAAATGCAAAAACGGGATGTATGTATGACCACATGCACAACACAACCTCAACACATTAGACATTTTGACATAACGGAAGCAACTACTAATATTTTCAAGGAACTAAAACCGTCTAGCTTACAATCTGTGATATTTGTACCATTACGTCTCAGATTATCTATATAAAACGCAGAGGTACCGCACTAGCTTAAACCTTCAGTAAAATAGAGCAAGGTATACCAACATTTGACGAAGAAACCAAAATAATTCAAGAATAAAATCCAAAGTTACCTGTTTATGGCTGAGAGCTAGACTGAACAAAACACAAGTGAGAATCTCGCATTCACAGAGCACCGCAGCAATAGCACCCACCGTAAGTCCCAAGCTGATACAATTGTACTAAAACAAACAAATATAAACAAAAACAACTTCTAGTGAGAATCATCATACAATCACAGAATAATGTGACATAATCGCAATACCAATAGAGGTAACTGTTACTACATACCTGAAAATGGCCGTGATCAATGAGGATTAAACAAGGGTTTATAAGAATCATAGCAATATGCCATGCCACTTCACTCTTACCACTCCTAGTTCGATTCCTATGGTATACTAACACGAAAAAGAGAGCAGCTGGGAAGAAGATGAGAGCATCAGATGATAAAACTGTCCATCTCATCAATAATTTTCTGCATAACATTAACCAGTGTTGACTACAATTAGTTAAACAATACATTGATCTTCTAGCCAAATATGAAGGAACTTCTGAAACACATTGACCATAATCTTCCAATTATACAGAAAACACGAAAAAGATCAGATCAAGCATGATAATCTGTAGATCCTAAAGATTCTTACCCAAGATAAGACTCGTGACCACGAGAACTGAGAAGAGTAACGGACTCAGGATTGAAAATTCGAAGGAAAATTCCATGGATATAACTCTGATAAGCAGTTAAAGGAGGATAATCAAGTCCCCAGTAAGTGAGATCGTTGTAAGTGCCATTTCTGTACCAATCAATAGCTGGAAGATTAGTGGTTATTTCCATCCAATGTCTCTGAGCTTCGAAATCGCCAAATTTAGGAGGAATTCCGGCGCCGGAGTAGGGAAACATCGATACAGCAGATCGGATCAATAATGCGAAGAGGGAAATGCATAGAAAAGATGTGGTGGTTCCTTTGTGTACTAACCACCACCAGGTATCAATTGAAGCTCCGGATTGTTCTGATACCGGATCGATGGTGCCATCGCCGGAAAATTTCGCCGGCTTCTTCTTCGGCATGTTTGTTTTCCTCGTCTCCGTTTAATCTTCGCCTAACCTAGTGGATAATCCACTGCCTTTAGTGGTTAACTGAGTGGGAAAATCTCGATTTCGGTTTGGTTTGTTTTTTCCTTCTTGGGTCCGGTTTGGACCAATGGCTCATTGATCTCTTTCGGCGAGAATTGAGCTGAGATATTCCATCTTTTGAATTTTGCTAGGTGTTCGTGTGGCGAAATAGTGCCTAATTAATTAATTTGAAATTATAAAGGAATTAATCAAAGACTAGGTTTTTAATTTATTTTATATTTTACATTTATTAATCAATAATATAGTGTTATAATTTCATGAAATACATTGATAAAAAATATTAAATATTATTATAGATAATTTGTTAGTTGCAATTAACATAAAAAATAAAATTCTAAAAAATTTAATGTGTCTGATTAAAATTTGTTTTATATTAACTAGAAAATCTAATTAAACGTGTCATATATTATTTTGAAATATAATATTAATTATATTAGGCAGAAATTCATATTAAGCAGAGATTTTTTGGACAATTTGAGGATTAAGGTATAATCTAATTTTTATAACTGTCTAGGCATTAATCGATTCGGTTGTTTACTGTCTAGCACATACACAAATATTAACCAGCTAGACAGATGAGTTTTTGATATACTCTATGCTAAAAAAAGACATTTAAGCAATTTATGTTTTAAAAGAAAACAATGGTTTTTTGTGTCCTCGAGAAAATTACATAACCAAACCAAAAATATCCATCCCAACCCATTACCCATTGTACTGGTAACATTTTCAATTCCATAATCATTATTAACCTAATTGTAAAGTGTAGAGAGAATTGGACACGATTTTCTTTCTTTGGGAGTGAACCGCGTCGTCTTCGTCTTCTACCTTCAACTTCACCCCAATTGGACTTTAGCTCAGTTGTCGGTGGATCTCACAACACCGGCGGTCCTTTGTCTCGCCCATCTGGTGCCTAAGTTTCTTCTTTTCTGGTTGCGCTTAAGATCTGGACGAAGAAGACGATGGCTCGAGTTCATTTTTATCTGGTGACGATGTCATTGTTTCACAGCTCGCAGTGATTTCCGGTCCTCCTCTTTGGGTCGATGGTGGTGGATCTGGCTTTCCCAATCGATTGGAAACTCTTGTGAGTCTCTAGATTGTTTGGTTTCAGATCCTTGTTGATACTCCGGGTGGCTTGTAGCAGATCACAGAGCTCCTCCTACCAGTGGTTTGGCTATGGGGGGTTGGGTTCTTCTCAAGCTTATCTTCTCCCCTGCTTGGTCTCGGTATCTATCTTGCGCTTTAGTTCTAGTTTGTACTTTCTTTGATGTCTGTTGTTAGTTTCCCTTCAACCTATAGTTTCTTAGGCTAAGGTTTGATGGAGCATAGTTTTTGGGAGTCTTTTTCCCTAGTGTTTTCGGCTTTATCTGCTTTTGAATGATTAGGATAGAGTGTTGATGTCGTGAATCCTCCGATTTGGAGTTTGGACTTGTTTCCTAGCTCAGGAGGTCTTTATTGGCTTAGACAATTTCTACGGTGAGACTCATCTTCTCCAGAGGAACCCGGTCTTTGCGTTTCAAGTCGTCTTTGGTAGGAATTCCGTTGTTGAAATGTCATTCGGGAACTCTTTAGGTGATTCCAGGTTTTGATCTATGGGTTAGGTTTTATCATAAGGATATCTTCAAAAATCATCCTCTTTTCGTTTGTAGGATCAATTGCATCCTTTATTCTCTTTGTGGTTATTTGTAGGTCTCATATCGTTATAATTCCAATCCTAATTCAATTCAGTTTCAATGAAAAAAAAATCATTATTAACCTTTGTCAAATTAGATACGTGGAATGTGAGTTATTATTTATCATTCGTCCTTTTTATCTTTTATATTTGCATGTGACTACTAGTTATTGTAAAACTACATATACCATTTTTTTTTGTGACTCAGAATATCTCAAATCATATATGACGGTTTAGACTATTTTTCTGGAGTGGTTCAGCCCACATATAAACATTCAAACTTTTTGAAGTTTCAAACACTACCACTTATCACATAGTCTTTATCCTAGTCTTTCTAAATTTGCATGTACTTTTTACTTCTTTTTTTCTCTTTTTTTTTTTTGTCTTTTTCAAAAAATATATATTAGGACATTAACATTAAAAAGGTAATTAAAATAAGAAATTAGGGATTTAAATTGAGGATAGACTATGGAATGAAAGGAATCGGGAAAAAATCCATTTTTTGTTTAACGACACTTAATAGATGTTTAATTGTGTTATAGTTGAAATTGAGCCTAAATTGGTGTTGTATGTGAAAGTTAATCTATAAATTGACAAAATTTGTAGTTTGATATTAATTTGGTAATTTGTGTAAGTTCAACAATTTTTTTGGCCATTTTCCCGTTTTTGTGAATGTATTGTATATAAAATTAACTAAGATAAAGTTAAGTTGTAAATAGTAACTGAGTAATTTGAGGAATTTTGAAGAATTAAGGTGATATTTTTTGTATTACCGGCAAAACTATAACAAACAAACATATTTTTTTCTACCAAAAACTCTATGAAAATTATAAAAGTCTAACTAAAAACTTAAAAATATTGAGTTTCTTTTGTTATTTCGTTAAAAATGTCTAATCTGTTTAAATTTATTATTATAATGTTGAATATTTTAATATAAATTTTAAATAAAAATAATTACGTTTAGATATACTATTATATTTTGTCCTTTTCGGATACTCATTCGGTTCTCATTTTGTCTCGGGTTCGGATTTGTTTTTTCGGACATATGAATTTGGTAGGGGTTCGACCACTCCCCCACTACAAGAGGTATATTAAACAGGATTGTACGGTGGATTTTGCCTATAGATTAGGTCTTGTTGATATAATTATTGACAACAATAAATCAGCCATTCCACATCTTATATATTATTTGTGAAGTGATTTTTGTCAAAAAACTTACATGTCAACACCACGTTTAATTTTGATGTGGTTGATTACAAAGTTACTCTAACATTAAATTACTAAATTACCCTCACATGAAATTTTTTATTTTTAATATTTAAATAATAACTTAATTTTTTTGTTTTATATATAAATACAGTTAAAATTCGTAATTAATATTAAAATTAGTTTATAAAAAATTTAATTTCGTAAATCCATATAATTATTGTTTTTAATTAAGCTTTTTTTTTAATTTTATCTTTGATAAATCCTATCCTATTTGAATATTATCATAATCTTTGATAAATCCTATTCCTATTTGAATATTATTTTTTTCAATAACTTATTTTTTTGGTACTATAGATAATCTTATATATTAGAGAAATAAATTTTATAAAATGCTTACGTGTCAACACCATATTTAATTTTAACGTGATTAATTAGAGTGTTTTCCTAACATTAAATTACAAATTACTTATAATATTCAAATTAAGTCTATTTTAAAATTAATTAATTTAGTTTGTTTTGATATGAAAATTAATAATAACATATATTTTCTAAGATATTATAAAATGTAAACTTTTTGTTTGTTTGTTTTGATTTAATCTTATTTTTATAATATATATATAATTACATAAATTAGTTATAATTTCTATTTTATGTTTTAAATTATTTCATTTTAATTTAATTTTTTATTTTAAATTACACAAACATTCATGCATTTTTTAGTATTTATTTTTTAGAGAGTTTTTTGTTTATTTTAATTTATTTTTTTATGTTGACCATTAAGAATATACATACTCAATTTATTTTCATCAGATAAATCAATCTAATACTAGATAGCTATAAATCAGTGTGAAAATTGTAAGATTATGAAGATCATTCAGAATTAATTGAGATAGTTTTACTATACGAAAAAGTTAATTTAAAATTGTGTATAAACTAAAATAATATGTATTTTCAAATTGTGATTACAAATCTTTTAGTTTTATTCAAAAAAACATGAAACTATTGAAAATAGTTTTCGTAACATAATCATATGTACAATATGATTCGTTAAATGGGAAGTTAAATAAAATAATTATTTAATAAATTATTTTTCAAAAATTGATGATATTATATTTTATGTCTTAGAAATTTTTGTTTATAGAAATTTTTTTTTTACATATTATATAAATTTTTTTTTTAGTATTTTTATGTAATATCGATTATTAAAAACTTGATACCTTATGACTAAAATAATAAAATTTTATAATTTATTAAGTTAAAAATATTTATGTCCGCACGCATGTGCGGGAAAGTCACCTAGTTTAACATAATTCAGTTGTTACCATTTGATTTTAAGTAACTAGATTTCAGATAAAAAAAAGAAATTTTTTTTTGTGAGTTCCAAATTCAGCATAATTTAGTTGTTACCATTTACACCCACTAAAATGTGGATTCCTTCGAATTGCATTTTGGTTAATCTGTAAAACCTAAAATTGTCCAATAACTGACAATAACCAAAATTTAAACCAGAAGTAAGAATCTCAAACTTACCCTAATTCGAATTTTACATTTTCAGTTCCTCAACTAATAACGACGAAAGACGATCTCTCTATCTCCTGCGACAATAATGGCAAAAACAAATAATTTGGCAAAGTTTATGGGAAGAGGTAATGTTGTACTCGTCCACACTCCTCCACTACGCTTGGATCCTCCTCCGGAAAGAGAAGAAGAAGAAATCGAAGAAGAAGGAGTAGTAATAGTAGTAGAAGCAAAAGAATCAAAAGGAAAAGGAGAAGCAGTTGAGGAAGAGGAAGGAACACATATGGAAGAAATCGATGCAGAAGAAACTCGCAATATAACTTGCGAAAAATCAAGGAGATAAGAAAAATAAGTTTCATAAATAGATACAGTAATACTCAAAAACATCTCTAACTCGTATTATATTGACGTTAAACCTAAATTTAGGGTGGATTTTAAGGAACTAATGGAAACAATCCGTTTTAGTCTAAGTCCTATGATTTCTAAGTTGATTTTGGTTTAGAAGTTATTCAATTTATAAACCAAAGGTTTCTCAGCTTGCCTTATTAGGAAGCTCACAAGTTCAATCATTTGCAAACCCGACTTTGGCGACTAGAGAGACATCAAACCATTTAGGGGGAACATTAAACCAATAAGGAGATTCTAGAGATAACTTACCATGAACCACCAACCACATGATTAGGTGAATCATCCCCAAACTCAACTTTCCTTGTTCGGATGCATTCACACTATGAGCTTTAACTTTCCAACGACTCTTTCTCCATCACAACTGCTACGCTTTGAAGATTTTTTTAATGAACTTGAACATTCCAAAGGCGCACCACTTCATTCCCAAGTTGTCAAGATACAAGCCACACAACCTACCATATTTGGAGTGATCCTACCATATTTTAATTTATTCTCTTATCATGTCTCCAACGACTTTGCTGGTTTTTATGAGAGAAACCTCAACATAAAGGTGGAGACTTCACTTGGTGAATGAATCCACTTAACCCACAAAAGATGAACTTGGTCTCAAAAGTGAAGAAACACCAACTTGTGGTGAACCTACACATAAAACCTTGATAAATCCGAGATTACTATTGAGTAACTCGTCTTCAATAAGGAGAAAAGGTCTAGGTTGGATCTAGTCCAAGCAAAGCATCACAACACTTTGAGTTTGTATGCTAAAGAAGACTTGGATCTAAGAACCATTCATCTAGAAATTGCATAAACATAAATAAAGCAAAAGAAAGAGTTTAGGTGAGAATCTAGAAGTGTTTTGGTAGAGGTCTGCCATTGGGCAGCCTCTACTTGACGCCAAAACCCTAGAGACTACATTGAAGACTACTTGCTTAAGCTTAAAGAAAAGAGAAATATGAAAACACTTCTTTTTATTGTGTTATAAAAAACCAACAAGAGATTACAAAGCCTTTTATAGAAGTAAGACATGGTAAGGTTGCCCTAAAGCATATTCAAAGATGCCATAAAGCACATTCAAAGATCCTACAAAGATGCTAAAACATTTCACTTTAATTTGAATTAAAGTTAGTTTTGAGTCATCAACCTTATCCTCTTGATTCACCATCTTGATCAGACCTTTAGAGGCTTCAATTAAGCCCAAACAACCTTGACCCAAGTCCCATTTGATCAGAATCATCATTTTGAGATTTTCCAAAATGTTCACTTTTTGGCTGTTACCGTTGACCCGTCCGGATGCGTCCTGGTCTTGTCCCGATCTCGCCCGCTCTTGTCCCGGTCTCGCCCGCTTTCATCCCGGTCTCGCCCGCTCTCGTCCCGGTCTCGCCCGCTCTTCGTCCCGGTACATGAAGACCTTTCTGCGGTACATGTTTTCTTCGCCCGCGGTACATGGCTTCTCAACCTGATGGCCTTCCCGTCCGTCCGTTGACTTTTCTGTTGACTTTTCCAAAACTTCTTCTTATGACCATTGCTTGATCTTTTGATGATTTTGGTGACTCCTATGGGTCTTTGGTGACCATTTTCCTTCTCCTTGAGGTCCTTGAGGTGGTTTTCGCCCTTGTCATTGTGACTTCGGCCTTGACCCTCCATTTCTTCTCATTGACTTCAGCTTTGTCTTGGCCTCATCCTCATGTCTCGTCTACATTGTCTCGTTTAGGCGTCATAGCTATTTTCAGTTTTGTTCTCATTGGAAAACAACTTTTATCATTGAATCAATATATATTATGTTTTTTTCTACAAAGTGTATCTTTGTATTCTTGAACTTTTCTTTAATATCTAATTATATAATCGTTTATTTTCTACTGATTACAGATCAAATTGCTTGTGAATTCAAGTTTTTTTTTCGTGTGTGGTTGTGGAATCAATCACATACTCATCACCTCCTTCTCTACCAACATCCATTTCCGCATTCTGATTTGGAATCTCTCTATTATCTTATGATTAGAACTTTGGTGGATTCCGAAATCTTCATCATACATGGACCATTATATGTATTTCGTTTCTTCTAATAGCAATTACAAGTAGAAACTTTGTTAACAAAGTACAAATTAACTTGTAGACAAAATAAATATGTGAAATTTACATCTCAGCAATAAAATGATTTTGGCTCTATGAATATATTTCTTAAAACTTATGTTATGTAACAATTACTACTCATTGAGTAAAAATCGCATGGCAAATAGATAAATACCCAAAAGTCCAAATACAAGCAGTAAATTTAGTTGATTTTGCGAAGAGTCAATAATTACGTGTGCACAAGTCCACTACATCCCATACTCCAATGTAATCCAACGGCTTAAAATACGATTATCTCGTAATCTCCACATGGTCATCTCGGAACACAAATGTTTTATACACTTGTGTACATACGATTAAATTTTTATGTATTAATTGTGTTGATATAAAAGGTGACTCAATACCCCAAAAGCGGTCTCTCTCTATACCTTGCTTCTCTCTCTAAACTTCTCTCTTTCTCAAGTTTTCTTTTCCTAAACGATGAAGATTTTCGTGAAGACTCTCAAGGGGACGAACTTCGAGATCGAAGTTAAGCCAGCGGATACGGTAAATTGGCTTTTGAATTCGAATCTTCTTTCCTATTGCGTTTACTGCTTATTAGGGTCTGATTTGTTCTCGTAATTTGATTTTTCCGTGGGGAAAATTTCGGTTAAACTAGTGAATCTCGTGACTCTTTGATTTGAAATTCTGGGTTTCGTTTGAATGATACGTTTGTCTCGGGTTGAGGTTTCTTGTAACGATTTAAGATTTTGTTAATTGAAACGCGTTTGAATTCGAATTAGGGTTTCTGTGTGAGTCTGGAAGTATAATGATTCTATGGGTTGGGAATTAACTATTGGACTGTTCAAATTTTATATGAATTTTGGCTGTAAGTTTTTCGTCATGAACCGGACTCTATTACCTCAGTCGCTTCTTTAGTGATCTTTCTGGAATTTGATTTTACTTCTCTAGTTATTAATTATTCATAAAGATCCCATCTAAGCTTCATCTGTAGAACTCATTTATAGATCTATAGAGTCATTGTACTTTCTTAACCTTGAGGTACTTATGGATGATCTGACGTAATGATATATGTATCTGTGAAATTTTCATTGGTGTGACATAATCGTCTCATATATTCTCCTTAGCCTTTGTTGATATATTTACTAACATTTTGGTGCTCAGGTTTCTGATGTTAAAAAAGCTATAGAAACTATTCATGGTGCACTTTACCCAGCTCCTCAACAGATGCTGATTCACCAAGGTAAGGTTCTCAAGGATGAGACTACATTGGAAGAGAACAACGTTGTTGAGAACAGTTTCATTGTTATCATGTTGTCCAAGGTGATGTTCTTTCTTTTTGGTTGTTTTGGGTCCTCAGTTTCCTGTTATTATATAAGTATATGCTAACTCGTCATACCATTTATTTTTTCTTGGCAAAATATAGGCTAAGGTTTCTTCAAGCGGGGCATCAACTGCATCTGCACCTGCACCTGCACCTTCACCTACACCTGCTCCAGCACCAGCACAGGTGAACTAAGTTTCTATAGATTTTTGTATTGCTCTTTGTTCTAGGTTTTCTATTTTGAAAGTTAAAAAGAAACAAAATAGTGTATATCATACTATTAGTTTGTCTAAATTGAACTGCTTGGCTTTTTACGCTCAGCCTGCACAGACAGTAGCTACAACTCCGGCTTCTGCGCCAACCGTCTCAGTGTGAGTTCAAAGTCTTTTTCTCACAATGATTTACCTCAGTTTGAAAGAGAAGTCGTTAGCCTCTTTGGTTTTGGCCGCATTGCTAATTTTATATACATTTACTTGTGTTTTGCAGTCCAGAACCTACAAGTGGAACTACAACTCAGGCACCTCCAGCTGCTGCTGCCTCGTAAGCACTTATCAGATCTGCAGTATATTTGTTTTAAATTTTTTTCTTTCATTAATTGATGATCAATGTAATGTTATTACCTCTCTTGGTTGAAACAGGGTTCAAACAGATGTCTATGGTCAAGCAGCGTCTAACCTTGTTGCTGGAACCACCTTAGAGTCTACTGTTCAGCAAATTCTTGACATGGGTGGAGGTAGTTGGGACCGTGACACTGTTGTTCGTGCTCTGAGAGCTGCCTTCAACAACCCTGAAAGAGCCGTCGAATATTTGTACTCAGTATGATTCTTTCCATTTCTTGATCTTTTTTATTTTGTATTTACCTTTGGCTTGCCATAACTCTAGTTACATTTGCCCTGTCGTTACATTTCAGGGGATTCCTGCTCAAGCTGAAGTCCCAGCAGTTGCTCAAGCCCCATCTACTGGTGAACAGGCAGCTAATCCTCAAGCGCAGCCCCAACAAGCAGCTCCAGCGGCTGCAACTGGTGGTCCAAATGCAAATCCATTAAACTTGTTCCCTCAGGTAGGGTTTTTAAATTACTAAAATAACATATAATTGATCTATTCCATTTTTTTTTCTTTTTTCCGTTAGCTGTGAATTTGTCTAATGACATCCACTCTTCTCTGCACCCAGGGCATGCCTGCTGCAGATGCTGGTGCTGGAGCTGGTAATCTTGATTTCCTGCGCAACAGCCAACAGGTACCTTTAAATTCTTCTCCAATCAAGGAAATGTTCTTCAATTCTCTCCTCTTTTATGATATTTTGTAATTCTTTACCTTTTCTTAGTTCCAAGCATTGCGAGCTATGGTACAAGCAAACCCACAAATTCTGCAGGTAATTAACCTCGCACTCTTTCTATTAGGAGGTTATGTAACATGGATTATCCACTCATAATGTTTTGTTGTGCAGCCTATGCTTCAGGAGCTCGGTAAACAAAACCCTCAGCTTGTGCGACTAATTCAAGAGCACCAGGCTGACTTCCTACGCTTGATAAATGAACCTGTTGAAGGAGAAGAGTGAGTTTATATCATCATTCTCATTTATTCATTTGTCCCATAATACGTGTAAGCTGACACTTTTGTTACCTCGCCAATGCAACCAGGAACGTTATTGAACAGTTGGAAGCAGCTATGCCACAAGCAGTTACCGTCACACCTGAAGAGCGTGAAGCCATTGAACGGGTTTGTTCCTTGTATCTTCTGCATTTGTAATTGAACAACAGTTGCATTTTTAGCTGCATTCGTGGAGTCTTGGCTAGGCAATAATGATAGAGACCAACGTTTCTGACTTGTATTGAGATTTGGTTTTGATATTGTTATTTGGATGCACAGCTTGAGGCGATGGGGTTTGATCGTGCAATGGTCTTAGAGGTTTTCTTTGCGTGTAACAAGAATGAAGAGCTTGCAGCTAATTACCTTCTAGATCACATGCACGAGTTTGAGGACCAATAATGGATGAAGAAACAGTGCAAATCCATTCCTCCTTCCTAAACTCAGAGACCCATCTTCTGTTTCTTTTTTTTTTTTTCTTTCTTTTTTTTTTCTTCTTTTAATATGATAATCTCTCCTCCAATGCCATTTGACAGTTTCATGTTTATGTTCATGGGAGTTGATATGTTTACATTTAAAACTATCATAGTTTACCTGGTTTGATGATGTTCATCCTCATTTGTCCTCATATTAAGCTTTCAAATCCCCTCTTTTGGTTTCTTTAGTACATTAAAACATAACTGTTCGCATATAGAACATAACTGTTCGCATATAGAACATAACTGTTCGCATATAGATGCTAATGAAAACAAATATATACTTAACTTCTCCAAAAGGGTATTCAAACTTTATAAAATACCACTTGATTCAAGAAAATATGCAAATATGTACTTTCAAACTATCTTAGTGTATAGATTCTCCAAAGATGTATTTTTATTTATTTTCTTAAATTGAAATCTTATTTAATTTTAGTCACTCATATTTTATAAGAATATAAGACCACATTCAACAAGAGATTTTTATAAAGGTTCTTAACATAAAAAAAATGAAAAAAATTACAAAAGTAGAAGAGACAATGAGATTGGATTATTAAATAAGAAACTGAGTTTTTTAAACAAGAAAGCCATTTCGTCGCATGCCCTTATAAATTTTAATAAAAAAATATTAGTAATTTATTGTTAAGAAACTGATCTGAGTTTCTTTTAACAATTGGAGGTGCTCTAAGATTCTATCGTATTTGTTTGTTGACAAAAAAAAAAGAAAAAAAAAAAAGTGTATATGTTTAAGCCAACTTGTGTGAGCGGATCATGATTAACAAGTGGACGTAAGTCGTAGCAGCGTCAAAGTCGCGAGATTCCGTTTTAAGAGTAACCCGTTGGGCCCATTGTTTGGCCCATTTACCAGCTCAGAGTTCAATAACAGATCTTAGCACTACTATGGCTAGACACGTGTCAGGTTCAGGACATCAGTCATCTTCAGCATCTGACACTTGTCAAGTTTCTATTGGAACTATTAACTCTACGCCTCGATAACAGTTTTTTTTCTTTTGTTTTATATTAAATTTCATTTTTCATTGTATGAGACTTTAGTTCCATTATTCAAACCACTTGCAATTCGAATCAGATCTTCAAACAAGGAAAAGGGTAAGCCTCTAGTTTTCTCTCTCTAATCGTTGTTCGTTCTAGTTCTCGTTTCTATAGATCTGATGTTTGATTGTATTATTCTAGAGTTTGATCTAATCATTTCGCCAAGTTTCGCTGTTCTTATCGTTAATTCAGTAAAAGTATGAGTGTGTTAGTTCTTAGTTCGTGAAGAACATGATCGAGTTGATGAGTGTTTAGATGTTAATTGAGTTATGTTTTGATTCTATTGCTTCTTCTTCGTAGGATTTGTTCTAGATTCTTAATCCGTGAAGAACTTTTGGTAATGTTGATGAATCTGCAGATGTTAGGTTGTGATTTAATTCAAATTTTTAATGCTTTTGTAGGATTTACTATAAATTGATAAATCGAAGATGTCGACTGAATCATCACGAGAAGAGAATGTCTACATGGCGAAATTAGCCGAGCAAGCGGAACGTTATGAAGAAATGGTTGAATTCATGGAGAAAGTTGCCAAAACTGTTGATGTTGAAGAACTCTCAGTTGAAGAGAGAAATCTTCTCTCTGTTGCTTACAAGAACGTGATTGGAGCAAGAAGAGCTTCATGGAGAATCATTTCTTCCATTGAGCAGAAAGAAGAGAGCAAAGGAAACGAAGAACATGTTGCTATTATCAAGGATTACAGGAAGAAAATTGAAACTGAGCTTAGCAAAATCTGTGATGGGATTTTGAATGTTCTCGAAGCTCATCTTATTCCGTCTGCTTCACCAGCTGAATCAAAGGTCTTTTACCTTAAAATGAAGGGAGACTATCACAGATATCTTGCGGAGTTTAAGGCTGGTGCTGAAAGGAAAGAAGCTGCTGAAAGCACTTTGGTTGCTTACAAGTCTGCTTCGGTTAGTAATGAATTATTTGCTTCATTACAACATTTTGATGATGTTATTTTCTTTTTATGGCAATGATTGATTTTGTTGTTGTTGTGTCATTTACTGTAATAATCACAGGACATTGCCACTGCTGAGTTAGCTCCTACTCACCCGATAAGGCTTGGTCTTGCCCTCAACTTCTCTGTGTTTTACTATGAAATCCTTAACTCGCCTGATCGTGCCTGCTCGCTCGCAAAACAGGTTTGTGTACACCTGATCTCAGTTCTTTTGCTTCATGTGAATTTGTTGTTATTCACTGAATAAGCTCTTTTGGGTTGTGCAGGCATTCGATGATGCTATCGCTGAGTTGGATACATTGGGTGAGGAATCATACAAAGACAGTACACTCATTATGCAGCTTCTTAGAGACAATCTCACTCTCTGGACTTCAGATATGACAGTAAGTCTCAACTCAATATAGATTCACTTCTCACAATATTGATCTTTCTTCCTTTAAAACCAATATATAGATTCATTTCGTAGTTCTGTAATTGACATTTTCATTCTGATCGATAGGATGAAGCAGGAGATGAGATCAAGGAGGCGGCATCAAAGCCCCAAGATGCTGAGTAAACTCGACGAAGATGAAGTTCAATTTATTTAAGGTAGAAACTTCATGTGATAATCTGAGTGAGTGATAAGCTCAGGATTCCTATATAAGGACACTGTTTTATTGTTTGTTTGTTTGGAAACAATCTGAAAACTACTTGCGATTGATTCCTTCTTTAGGTTCCCTCCAAATTTCCTATTCTCCTTTCTAATGCAATCCAAACTTGTTTTTTAATTATCATTCTTATGTTCGAGTTTTTGGTTCTATATTTGATCAGCTATTCAGGTTATTAATAAAATATGATCATTGTAATCAGTTTAAACATGCTCAAGGATCAAATGCAACAAAACCAGAAACTAGATTAATGACAAAATGTTCATTTAAGACAACAATCGTAATGAAGAAGCAAGTTACTTCCTAAACCGATAAACTGCAAGATCACAATCCTACATTTTTGTTAATAAACACTTCCCAAAAGATATAACACTTAAGAAGTACTTGAGCTACTGATAATCGAGTTAACATGTTCCAACAGATCGAGAGCAAAACAGAGGACTCCACGACACCTGAAAACCCAAAGACCGATCTTGTCATTGGCTTTCAAATGATTCCCTTCAACGACGTCGTTCCAACCCCAATTCAAAGCATAATTCAATGTTCCTTTGCCAGAGTTCTTCTTCTCCATCTGCCAAATCTTCAAACGCAAACCCCACATTTGACACCTTTCATTCACAACAATCGTTCCCACACCAACATTCTCGTCTTCCTGCTTGTTTTCTTTTTTATTCATGGCTCGAGCTTCCTCAGGCGTTAAGAAATCCTCTGTGATTAACATACTGAAAGGGATCAAAAGTCGACTCTGGCTTGACTTAACATCACTCTCAGTCAAAGTCCTCTCAAACAACATTCTAGGGTTTTCAACATCACCGTTAATGTTTCTCATCACTTGAAATACCCAATTTGGTATCTTTCTGTCCACGAATTGCAAAGGACTAATCTTTGCTCTCTTAAAATTAAAGCCACCTTTACTCTTTCTCTGTTTCTGTTTCTGGGCTCGCCTCTTGCGGCTTGTATTCTCTGTTAGGCACGAAGATGGAGAAGAAGATTTATCGTCATTAGGGTTTGGTGGATCAGACGGAGAAGAAGATTTGTCGTCATTAGGGTTTGGTGAATCTTTCGTCTTCGTCTTCTCAGACTCAACCAAAGGAGACTTCAAATAACCAAGATTCATGATCGATGAAGACCCATTAGGGTTTGGTGGGTCTCTTGTCTTCAACTTCTCGGACTCAACGAAAGGAGACTTCAAATAACCAAATTTCATGATCGATGAAGACACAGTAAGATTTCTAAAGTGTTGTTGTGGGTATGATCTTCTAGTGAAGAGTTTCTTTGCACTCTCGTCATCATCATCTTCTACATAGATAATCTTGGATTTTTCTTTTCTTGCAAATCGTTCTTCGTTATCACACACCATAACCGCAGTATCAACCAGTAGATGTAAATCAGACCACATCTTCTTCTTCGAATACATATTCAGTGTGATTGAAAGTATAATACTCAAAAGCTGTGAGACGAAAAGCTTGAGGCTCAAGGAAATGAGGAGAGACTTAGAGGAGAAGTTGAAGTTAGAATAGGTAAATCAAGAGAATCGATTGCCTTAAATAAATACTTAGACTAGACGTTAGGGTATGTTTAAGAAAATTTTCCTTTTTTTCCTAAGAATTTAGGGGTTTAATTAATTATAGCCGTTGTAGCAAAATTAACATTTCGTTATTTTGGCAAATGTTATAATTTCTTTCTCGAGAACCAAAGTAAGTATTAACTTGTTTACCCTTTATTTCAGTTAACAATGTAGTTTGACCTTTATATAGATAAAACAATTAGAAAACTGAACAATTAGGAATAAAATTGATATGAGCATAATCATATATAAACGTTACACACTGTTATTTTTTTTTTGTTAAAGGGCCTTCAACGTAACACACTGTTACCAATATTTTAGTCACAAAATTTTCTCATACTGCATAACAGACACTCCCAATGGTATCTCATAATATATGCCTCTCTCATTATTGTTGTATGAAATATTGAGTAAAATGACCAGTTTATTTATTCTTACGGTTTGATTACAGTTTATTCAAATATGATTTCTAAGAGTTTCAATGACTATAACAACTATAGAAACTAGTCAACTCTTATAGAATTAAATAATATCATAGACTTTCGTACAATTTTTAATTAAAACTTTACGTTATCTCTCATACTATTGACAAACTCTTTAAAATTTTGTGAATAAAATTAAATTTTTTTCATATATTCCATTTTCTATAAAAAAATATTTTAGGGAATTTAAACATATATTATCATTGGAAAAAAACTGATATTGATTAGTCCATATAAATTTTCTTTTTGCAATATTTATCATTAATTATATATTATTTCATTTTCATTTCACTGAAAATTATATTTATAACAGAATTGTTAAGTTGATAAAAGAATTTACCATTATCAAAAAGAAAAATATTTTTTGAAGAATTATGTTTTATCAAAAAGATACCTTTAAAATTTTGGGATAACATCTACGTTTTTGAAAGATTCTTTCTAGAAAAAGTTTTGAAATCAAGAAACTAATAACACTAAGCCTTAAAATATTTATAAAGTCATTTCAATTCATTTTAGTTGAATAAGAGACGATTTGAATTACTTTTTGAAATATTTTATCAAATAACATATAACTTTTAATGATTGTGAACAAAATTTTAAAATATCAAAACCAAAAACACACAACTTACATAAATTTTTCAAATATCAGAATTGAATAACAAATTTTTTAAAAAGATTTATAACTCTTTATAAATTATAATTAACCTCCTTATAACATCTTGCCATGGTCAGTATATAAGAGATCTACAAGTGTTTTGAGATGAAATGAATTGTTTATGTTATTCGTTAGCTTGACATCTACGTTTTTTATTTTTTGTCAACATTAGGTCACAACTAGTCGGCCTATTAACCAAGTTCCTAGGCGGTGAGACTCGATCCTGGGATGTCAAAGTGCGTCTTCCTTTAGTAGATTTACCACCTGCTACTAGACGCGTTTTTACATTGTATGTTTTGCAATTAGATGTAAAATTTAATGAATTAAGTTTTTTTTTTTCTTATCAGTACATTTAAGAATAGTTCTACCATTAGCGGATCGAGGTAGAAGAAAGGTGGAGTATATGCCCCATACTTTAAAAAAATTTGGTTAATTTTCCTATTGTTTATTGTTCTCACCCATGTTTTTTCAAACCTTTTACAAAGAGTACCCAATACTATAAAATATTCTATAAAATGTTAGTCTACAATGATAAATTGATGAAAAAAAAAAAACCGATCCGATCAATTCGTTCTACAACGATGAATTGATCACTCTGGTTTTTATCCAAAGATTTTCTCCTTTAATCTCTATGCTTTCATCTTATCTAATCAATCTAATAAACATAATTTATGAGCCTTTGCTTTAATTCATTAAGGTTTAATAGTTTGATATGCGGAAAAGTCACCTACTTTAATATTATTACGGGAATCTAAATAAACTTAAAAAATGTTTTATTATTCCCTAAACAAACAAATCTACAATTACAAACAAAATCTTATATTGCAACCTTAGTTTTATACCATATATTGCATTCATCGCCAAAATAAAATTAAGAGAATTTAATTATGAAAAAGTTATTAAATATGGTTTTATGAATTAGTCTTATTATTAATATGGTATTCAAATGATTAGTCTTATTATTAATAGAGATGTATTATATATAAATTCTGTAAATTTTTTTTGGTTGAAAAATTATGTAATTTTTATGTTATCAATATTTTTAATGGGGAGGATTTTTGGGAAACTAACATCAAAGTTGTAAGAAATTGCATCAAATGTCATTAGTCAAAACAACAAACAAAAAATTATGAATGACAAAAATGTCAATTCACGAAACAAAAAAAAGTTTTGGGCTTCAATTTACACATAAATATTAGATCAAAATCAATACATTAAATTGAGCTAAAACTAAAATATAAATTTCACTACCATTTTCTATAACTAATATTAACAAAAGCTTATTAAAATTTCAAATAGATAAAATAAAATGCAAACAAAATAGTAATAGAGAACTAGAAAAATTATTAGATTTATGATAATACTAATATGTACAGTATATAAAATAGTAACCATATAAACATTAATATTCATACAGCCACAATTAATATTCAAAAAGAATACATATCATATGATATTCGATGATTATATGTCATTTGATATTATAAAATATTTAATAAAAATATGTGTTATTTAACATGTCATATGAGTTGTTTGATATTATAGATTGCTTAAAAAACACAAGTCATTTGATATTATGAGTCATTCGATAACTACAGATCATTACAAATTATCTGATAATTGGAAGTGATTTGATTATCACACGTCAGTTGACATTCGATAGTTAAATGTGTATAAGTTCTATGTTTTATAAATATTTTATATTCTTATTGTAGAAGTTACCTTAAATTTAAAAATTATATAGTGACTCAAAATTTTTTTTATCCATACTCTAACACGGGTTACAATCTAGTAAATTTATGATAGAGAGTTTATATGGTTTAGGTAAAATTAGTAACAAATTACAATTTGTATCAAGTGTTTATTTTGGTATTTTTTTTTCGTTTAAGGAAGCAGAAAATTTTTCATATATATCTTCTGAAATTTTTTTAAAGATATACACCATCCAGATTAAATCTTTCTTTCTGATAATCATGAATTTAGATATCTTAACAAACTAAATATATATACGTAAAATATAGATTATAATAACGATTTTGTTATACATACTTGAATTATGATTTGTAAACCATCACAACTATATAATAACTATGAATTGTAAACCACAACTGTATATGGCAATTTCCATAATTTCTTTTTTCTTAGAGCCAAAGAAAATTTTAAACTTCTTTGGTATTTTTTTCAGTTTTTGATCAAGTTAACTAGTTTCTTAAATTTGTGTTGTAGTCACCCGCACAAATATTTTAAATATTATTTTTAAGTTATATATAAAATATTTTTATAATAGGAATATTAAAAAATGATAAAACTGTATTTAATAACATTTCATATTCGATAAAATCAATTTTCTTTTATCTATATGGACTAAAATGTAAACTTATAAAAATTTTGATTTATTTATAGTTTCATATTTACAGATGGCTTAAAGTGTAATTTTTGTACAAGTCTAAAATTATTGTCCTTAAAATATTCTTTTTTAATTGGAAAAAAGTGCATTATTAAAAATAATATTGATATTAAATAGATATAAAAGATAGTTAATCTATCAAGAGTAACCAAACTTTCATCTTAGATTTTATAAAATCTTAATCATAATTCGACGAGATAAATATTCCTCTATTAGAATAAGTACATCTAGGAATAGTTCTACATATTAAAGGATTATATTGGATTAAAGATTTTAGAAGTTTTAGTAGTTTTTATATCTCACTGTAAATCCTATTTTATTGAATATAGAATTTATGTTAAACAACTCAAAATCATTTACAATTTTCTATTATTCAATTGATGATTTACAAAAGTCATACAAAATCCTATGTTATTGAAATGATACTAGATATTTTAAAATATAGTTTTGTAAAAGATTTTAGGAGATTTGATTATTGAAATGATACTAGATATTTTAAAATATAGTTTTGTAAAAGATTTTAGTACATTTTATGTATATATTGTCTAGTTAAAAGGGTGATAAGTAAAAACTCACCACCACATATGTGATTTGATGATATTTCACTCAAAACAATTTAACGTGTTTATAAAAAACTTACAGAAAAAATCTTATTTTTATCTATCTATCTATATATTCTTCTCTAGAAATTTGTAACACTCGATTCACTAATACACATTTTTAGAAACTGGAATCAAACAGTATTATAATAATCTATCAAATACAACATTATAAGAAAAATCAAAATGGTTTATCAAACTCTTCGCTTTTTTTTTTTTTTTGTTATTGATCAATTTTCAATTACTAGTTATAGTGAGTCACGATGAGAATGTATTCGATGAGGATGTCTTCATTACTTTATATCAAAGATTTGTTCGAATTTACTTTACAATAGATTATAAGGTATGGGGATGAAAGAAATGCATTTGAATAATATTAGATTTATCACACAACACTTCAAAATCATCTGAACTTTTAATGAATCTTATAAAACACCACTAACAAATCCTATGTAAAATCCTGTAAATCACCCTAATATTCTCAAAACCTACTAACAATAACTAGAAATCAGGTGATTTCCAAATTCCATCAAATCTTCTAAAATCTTCAATCCAATACATCCCCTAATTCTTTTTTTTTGGTCTAAACATCCCCTAATTCTATTATGATGAATAGACAAGAAAAAAAAAACAATTTTTAAGATCTAATTAATTCGTTCTACAACGATGAATTGACAAGAAAAAAAAAAAAAAGAACAATTTTAAAGATCCGATTAATTCGTTTGATAACGATGAATTGATCAATATTCCAAAACCTTTCGCCTTTATTGATATAAAACAAGTTTACATACCAGCAACAAACACCTTTTTTTTCTCAAACTGAAGTTTTTCTCCAAAAATTTTCTCGTTAATATCTACGCTTTGCCATATCTTATCTCTTTATATTTATTGAATCTTATCTTCATATTAAGAAACAATAAAATTGTAATCAATCTAGTAAATAGCAGTGCCGGTTTACAAGCACGGATGGCCAGTGCACTCGCCCAAGGCACATGGACTACAAATGATTTTTTAGTTAAAATTTTTTGATTTTTTTTATATTTTATTTGTATTAAAATAAGTTATTTCGTTTGTATGAGTATATATGGCCCATAAATTTTTTTTTACTTAGTTAGAGTATTTAGGAGCCCACAAAAAATTAAATTCTTTATATTTTATTAATCTTAAAATAATCTATTTTATTATATGAATAATATGATCCATAATTTTTGTATCGAGGAAGATGTAGAGTTTTTAAAAAGTTCAACAAAAATTTTTTTTTGCCCAGGGTCCAAAATTAACTTAAGCCAGCATTAATAAACAGAACTTATGGGTCTTTGCTTTAACTCAATAAAGCCAATCATTGATCCAATTAGTAGAAACAATAGTGAATTTTTATTTTTATTCAAGTGGCTGGACTTATTATTATGAGTCATGACTATTAAGAAAGAGAATGTTGATGTGTGCTTAAAATGAGGCAAAATGAGCTTCATAAGAAAATCACAGGACTAAAAACATAAAGAGACCATAAACAAGCGATTAAGCTAATCGATCAAATGCAGCAACTAAAGAAGACTAAATAAGAAACTAGATTTATGTGTTTTTTTCCTCGGAAACTTCATCCAGTTGTAGATAGATTAATGATGTTTTTCTAAGCGTACTTAAGAACATCATTTAGATGAGAGTTTCGGATGCAAATCTCAAACTCATTTAAAATAACTAGAATTTTCAGATGAGTTTTAAAAGTGTGTTTAGATGAACAAAACTTATACAGAATTGTCAAATGACTACCCTTTTCATCTCTCTTATATTTTTATTGTCCTCTTTTTTTTTTTGTTCTCTTTTTTTTCTTTTACTCTCTCCTTTTTTTACTCACTTTCCTCTTTTTTTCTTTTTCACTTCTTTTTTACTCTCTCACCTCATTTTTACTCTCTCTCTTTTTTTACTCTCTCTCTTTTTTTACTCTCTTTCCTTTTTTTACTCTCTCTCATATTTTTAATCCCTCTCCTCTTTTTCACTCTCTCTCCTCATTTGTACTCTCTCTCTTCTTTTTTACTCTCTCTTCTTTTTACTCTCTCACCTCTCTTTTACTCTCTCTCCTTTTTTACTCTCTCTCCTCTCTTTTACTCTCTCCTTTTTTACTCTCTCTCCTCTCTTTTACTCTCTCTCCTTTTTACTCGCTTTCTTCTTTTTTACTCTCTCCTCTTTTTTACTCTTTCTCCTATTTTTTACAAACATTATGGCGATCTAGTGGTAGATAATGATGGTCATATTCCATATATCCCGGCTAGTGATAGAGCGATGAAGACTTTACGTGATTCTATCACTGAGGAGTTAGCGAGAGGACATCGGCTTCCATATTAGTATTGTCTATCAATTGGTTTTTATATTATTATGTATTAAAATGAAATTTATCTTTCTTTTATGTTTTAAAATACTTGCTAGTAATGTGCTTCTAGATATTTTTTTGTTTGTTTTAATTTGTTTTTATAATTTTTATGTTATTGAAACATTTTTATATTTTTATGCATTGAAATGTATGAGTATATATTATTTTCTTTGTATTAAAATGTTTGATGATAATTTTTTTTAAAAGTTTTATAAAATAGTTATTTACTAAAATTTAACTATGTAACTAATATACAATTTTATAAGTTATTTTAAAAATAATTTTGATAGTTATGTAGTTGTAAATATAATTTAGATCATAAAAAGATAATTTAACACAAAACATGTCTTTTTTAGTCATTTGGTTACAAACTACATCCAACTAATTTATATAAATGCACAGAGAAACATAACTTCATCCAAACGCATCATCCATATGTAGTTTTCAGATAAAGAAAAAAACATCATCCAGAGGCATCATCCAAACGCATCATCCAGATGTAGTTTCTTGTTGAGAAAAAGAACAGCACCTTAATGTCCAAGTGCTCACTTGATCCAAAAAAGAAAGAAGAAAAACGACAAAATCTTCACCTGAAACAAACGTAAGAGACAAGTTAGTAACAAACCCAACAAAGTGTAAAAGGAAGTTAATATGAAGAATCACCTGAAATTAGACCAATTGCTCAAGAGCAAAACTGAGAACTCCACTGCTCCTGAAAGTCCTAAGCCTGATGCTATCGTTTGCTTTCAGGTTGTTATCTAAGACAACTTTGTTCCACCCAGAGTTCAAAACATAATTGAATATTTGTTTTCCAGAATTCTTCTTCATCATTGACCATTTCTTAAACCGCAAATTCCACTTTTGAGAACTTTCATCAACCAGAATCGTTTCCACACCATTACTCATGGCTCGATCCTCATCAGGCGTCAAGAATTCGGTGCTTATTAACGCACTGAAAGGGATTAAGAGACAGCTTTGGTTTGGGCTAACATCACTCACATATAGACTTGTTTCAAAGATAACTTTTGGGTTTTTCGACATCATTGTTAATGTTTCCCATCACCTGATAAACCACTCTGGTAACTTTTTCTCCATGGATGGATTAGAAGCAGTCTTTAGTTTCTTAAATCCACTTTCTTTCTTATTCTGTTTCACATTAAGCCTCTTGTCGCTTGTACACGAAGAAGGATAAGAAGATTCGACTTCAGTTGGGTTTGGTGGGTCTTTTGTCTTCACAGTCTCGAGCTTTTCGTAGTTTTAGAGTGAAGAATTGCCAAAAGACACAAAATAACGAAGGTTTGTGGTCCATGAAAAAGTAGAAGCTCCATTGTGATTACAAAGGTATTCTCTGTATCTTTTCTTCACCGGAAGAGATGATGAAGAGTATAATTTATACAGTTTACAAAGAATTGCAGCTATTATTGTTGATGTGCAGATAACAAAAAGGGAACAATCTCAGCTATATATAGAAGCATACGAATGCGTTTGAAAGGATTCCAGAAGTGTATACAATAGATTGAAACAGAAACTGATCATAAAACTAGAAAAACAAAGATAACCGAAGCAAGCGATTAAACTAAACGAGAAACTATATTTGATGTCAAAGTGTTCACTTAACACAAAAAAAGAAAGAAAAAAAAAAAAGGCAAAATCTTCACCTGAAACTAACGTAAGAGACACGTTAGTAATCACCTGAAACTAATTAGACCAATAGCTCAAGAGCAAAACACAGAACTCCACGGTTCCTGAAAGTCGAAAGCCTAATCTTGTCGTTTGCTTTCAAGTTGTTAGATTTGAAAACGTTGTTCCACCCAGAGTTCAAAACGCAATAGAATGTTTGTTTTCCACAATTCTTCTGAGACCATTTCTTAAACCGCAAATTCCACTTCTGAGACCTTTCATTAACAAGAGTTATCCCCACACCATTATTGCTGTATTCTTTTTTATTGATCAACTATTTAGGTTAATAAAGTATGCTTAAGAATTAAATGCAGTGACTGAAGTAGACAAAACAAGAAACTAGATTGATGACAAAATGTTCGTTAAGACAACAATCGCAATGAAGAAGCAAGTTACCTCCTAACCCAATAGAGTGTAAGATCACAATCATAGCAAGACCCACATTTTTGTTAATTAACACTTCATAAAAGGATATATAACACCAAAATACTTAAGAACCACTTGAGCTACTGATCAATCTGAGTTAAACACGTTCCAACAGATCGAGAGCAAAACAGAGGACTCCACGACACCTGAAGGTCCAAAGACGGATCTTGTCATTGGCTTTCAAATGATTACCTTCAACGACGTCGTTCCAACCCCAATTCAAAGTATAATTCAACGTTCCTTTGCCAGAGTTCTTCTTCTCCATCTGCCAAATCTTCAAACGCAAACCCCACATTTGACACCTTTCATTCACAACAATCGTTCCCACACCAACATTCTCGTTTTCTTGCTTGTTTTTTTTCTTTGTTTATAGCTCGAACTTCCTCTGGCGTCAAGAAGTCGTTTTTGATAATTAACATACTAAAAGGGATTAAGAGTCTGCTCTGGCTTGACTTAACATCACTCTGAGTCAAAGTCCTCTCAAACAACATTCTTGGTTTTTCAACATCACCGTTAATGTTTCCCATCACCTGATAAACCCACTTTGGTGCCTTTCTCTCCACAGATGGATTAGAAGCAACCTTTGGTTTCTTAAATCCACTTTTTCTCTTATCCTGTTCCACATTAAGCCTCTCGTCGCTTGTACACGAAGAAGGAAAAGAAAATTCGACATCAGTTGGGTTTGGTGGGTCTTTTGTCTTCACAGTCTCGAGCTTTTCGTAATTGGAGACTGAAGAATTGCCAAAAGACTCAAAACAACAAAGGTTTGTGGTCAATGACAAAGTAGAAGCTCCATTGTGATTATCCAAGTGTTCTCTGCATCTTTTCTTCACCGGAAGAGATGATGAAGGATATCTTTTTTCTTGGAGAAAGATGGAAATATCTCTTCTGGTTTTCTTCTTCTTCGCGCTCAAGTAACATTGTTGCAGCCTTTCCTAAGACTTGTAAACAAAGATACGAAAAAATCTCTTTTCTCGAATGAAAATTTCTCTTCTGTTTTTCTTTTTTTTCAAGGACAATTTTGGATTCTTCTTTCTCTACAACAAGACAGCAATGTTCTTCTTCTGCTTGTTGAGATACCTTTGTTAGAGCATCTGCTAGTATATCAATATTCGACATCTTTTTTCTCGAATGTGATCAAACCGGAGTGAATATACCAAAGCGAGAGACACACCGACTTCGTTGCCTTAAATAATCGTAGATTTACTCTAGATTTTAGGGTTTTTTTTGTTATAATTCTTTTAGTATAAGGAGAAGTTGTAAAAAATTACATTTTAAAACTACTTGTATACAAATAAATTATGAATAGATCGAAAAAGTAAATAAGTTTACATTTTAACCCATAAAGATAAACAAAACAAATATTAGAAGAATATAATCATGAAAAAAATATTAAATATGGTTTTATGAAATTATAATTATGAAATCATTTTATAAGAGTTATTGTATTCATGTCATTAGTCTTATTATTCTTATAGATATATCAAATATTTATAATGTATTATCTATAAACTATGTAATTTTTATCATGATATATATATATATATATATAAAATATACTACTGTCATCTATGATTATAACTCTAAAAATAATTGATCGGCATGTTAATACTAATTACCTACTTTACATGATTAATTATATAATTTGAATCAATATTTTCAGTTTGATATTATTAAGGGAATCTAGATAAACTCTTTTAAAATATTTTATTCCCTAAACAAACAAATCTGAAACTACAAACACAATCTTATATTGCAGCCTTAATTTTGTACCATATATTGCATTCATCGCCAACATAAAATTAAGAGAATTCAATTATGAAAAAATAATAAATATGGTTTTATGAATTTTTAGTTACGAAATTATTTTAGAAGATTTTGATGTATCCAAATAATTAGTCTTATCATTAATATAGAAATACTAAATTGTTATAATGCACTATATATAAATTATGTAATTTTTATGTTATCTATATTTTAAATGGAGAAAGCTTTTGACAAACTAACATCAAAGCTGTGAAAACTGCATCAAATGTCATTAGTCAAAAGAACAAACAAAAAAATATACGCCATTAAGATTAAATCTTTCGTTTCGATAATTCCTGCATTTAGATTTTTTTTTTTTGATGAGAGAATTTAGATATCTTAACAAACTAAGTATATATATATATATATTTTTTTTAATTTTAAGAGGATATACATTGGTATATATATAACTAAGATATAGATGATAATAAAGATTCTGTTATAGATACTTGAATAATGGCTTGTAAACCACCACAATTGTAAAACTACTACGAATTATAATTTGTAAACCACCATAACTCTATAATTACTAATTAAGCTTTTTGAAAGAAAGAAAAAAAACAAATTTCAACTCCAAGTTATTATTGCAAATTCATAGTTTCTCTTTGTTTTCAAGAGGCAAAGAAAATGTCAACTTCTTTGACTTTTATTTCAGTTTTTTAAGTTAATAACCAGATTCTTAAATCCTTGTTATAGTTGTAGTACATGACAAAAATCTTAAACCTTATTTTTATTTTTTATTTTATATTTCATTTTAAAATATAAAATAATTTTTATAATACAAATATTGAATACTGATAAAACTGTATTTAATAATTTTTCATATTCGAATACTTTAAATATAATTTTGATTTTTAACATATTGAACATATTATTTTATTTTCTTACGGATGATTTAAAAATAATAATAACTAGATATATATCCACGCTATAGTGTAAGATTTGATTATTTTTTTAACTGTGTTTATTTGGTTTCTAAAATCGTGTTGATATTTTAAATGTTATTTTAGATATCCAAAATCCGAACCGAAAAGTAACCTAAATTAGAGAAACTGAGCCTAAAACGAACACGATAAATTACCTTAATAGATCATAAATCTTTGTATTTGAAAAATCAAATCTAAATTTGAACCCGAACCAAATCAAAACATTTTTTTAGAGTTTTTCTATTAAATCTCTTTTAATTTTGAATTTTTATATATAAATACTCGAATCCGAACTCGATGTATACCAGACCAAACTCTATTCAAACAATAAAAATATTTGGATAAGTCTTAAATCAAAATAAGAAAATACCGAATTAGATGAACCAAACCTGATAGAATACCAAAAAGGTATCCTAAATCTATATACCCGGAAAATAGAATCCAAAGCATAACCGAACCGAATCAATAACCAAATTTGTAACCGATTTTTTTTATTTTAGCTTTTTAAATATTTTTTCATTAAATTTTTATTAATTTAGATTTTATAAATAAATATATGTAACAAAATCTATCTCAATCCTATTTTTAAGGGTTGTTATGAACCATAAGCTAATTTTTATCCTAAAGTTTATAACACAGTCAAAATGAAAGTGTCTCCCACTTTGATATATAAGATGCTAACTACATATATATATATATATACTAATATACATAATTTATTTCAAACTATTATTATACATTTTTCTTATACTTGTTTAGTTTAACATTTTGAATGAATACAATTGTATTATAAATTTGTCTCTTATCTATTGTTTTTGAAAAATTGTGAAACTGTATGTATATTAAATTAAGGAAAATGGTCCAAAAAAAAAATTAAACTTACATGAAATTACCAAAATAATATCCAACAACAAATTTTCCAATTAATACCTCAATTTTCATTTATTAAGCCCATTTAACCTTGATGAAAGTCAACTTTAACACATGTTAAACATCGTTAAACTCACGTTATTTCTTTTGAACCAAACCGTGAGTTTTGTTAAATTTGTCAAATTATATGTATATCAAATTATTAATTAAACATTCTCTTTGAATTGCACAAAACATTTTCAAAAAAATCATGATAATATCACCTACGTAATAAAATATTTTTAAAAAATTATCATACTTGCACGGTTGAACCCATAGGACTGAGTTATTTTTTTTAATTTTTTTTTCTCAACTTAACTCGATTAAGAGAAAGCAAGAGTCCAAAGAGGAGGAATATTGTTTACAAAAGCCTGATTTCTAGCCAAATTTCTAATACTACGAGATAGGGAATCAGCTTTGTAATTAAGAACACGGGGAATTATCGCCAGAGAACACCGATGAAAGGAACTCCTATGCCGCGAGAAATCCTCCAGATAAGGTTGAAAGGCTAGCCATGCAAATGGTTCCTCTATCATCTTCACCACCTCAGCACAATCCACTAAGAACTCCACCTCTTGAAATTGAAGCCCTACTAGATTTGTCATAGCCCAAAGAAGCGCCTCAAACTCAGCATGTAGTGGAGAAAGACTTCTTCTAATACTTTGCGCGCCGAGATTTGCACCACCACATTCGTAGGGAAAGCAATACCAACCTAAACCTGTAAAAAAGTATGAATCCTTCCAGGATGCATCAACCATACATATGTACCTTGTGAATGCCGGGTTTGCAGAAATAGGTCGAGAAATTATAGTGTCGTTAGTTGTAATATCAGGTGGTAAATCTCCTTTCAGACCCCAATGTTCTTTGTGAATCCGGGTCCAGGCGTCTGCTTCAGCTTCGACATCTAAAATAATGCCCCTAGGATCTTTTTTAACATTTTTAAAAATCTTGTCATTTCTTGCTTTCCACAGATGCTATAAAATCGAAAGATAACTCTTTGTGTTCACATGATTAGGTAAGCGCCAGAATAGATAGTCAAAATTAGAAAAAACAGATGCACTCAAAAATTGCGGACTATTTGGGATTTTAGATAATGCCCAAACTTTCTTGCAGGAGGGCACTCAAAAAGTACATGATTTATTTTTTCTTCACATGTTCCACAGCGATCACATTGAGTGTCACATCGTATATCCCGCTTAACTAAATTCTGCTTTACAGCTAGTTGACCCTTCAAAGCTTGCCACATGAAATGTCTTAATTTTTGAGGAGCATCAACTTTCCAGACTCTGTTTTGTAAATCCAGAATGCTTGGTCCATAGGAAGGCATAGTAAACTGAGCAATATTTCTTTCTGGCCAATAACCAGATCATATAGTGTAAACTCCAGACTTAGTAAAATGCCACCCTATTTTGTCCAGAGTGGGGGAACGAAGAATATGTAATCCTAAGATAATATTTGCATCATATGGAGTAAAAATTGTCTGATCAAAGGTTCTTTTCAAAGACGTGAATGGGAATCAATCGGGTCTGATACTCTAAGATCCGGGTAAAAGGAAGGTTCCAGATAGAGTGTTGGGGATCCATGGGTCCGACCATACCCGGATGGAATCTCCATTGCCAACTCTCGTAATTAATCCTTTTAATAATAAAGCATGGGCAGATATAATACTCCTCCACCCATAAGAAGGGGAGTAAGAAAGTTTTGGTACAAGAGGATTGGAGCTCGAAAAATAACGACCTTTTAAAACTCTTGCCAATAA
>OVAX01000826.1:0-62816 GCA_900406405.1 Lepidium africanum | reverse complement strand
ACTGAGTATTGTTGTTCTATCCTTTTTAGTTTTGATGAATCCGGAATTGTGTTCAACTGAGCGTTGTTATTTTATCTTTTTATACATATTTTACAAAATTCAAAAGTTGAAGATCACTTCAAATACATCCTCCTTATTGTAATTTTACGAACTAAATTGCTTCACAAGTAAGTTTTCTACTTGTTTAAGACGTTTATTCATCGTGTGACCTTCTTTTTCTTTTTCTTTTTTTTGGTATCAAAATTAGGTAGCTTTTATTTTTAACATTGTTCACAATCCATAAGAAAAATAAACACGAGATTTGTTTTGATGTTTGACTTTATATATTTTTCAAGAGAAGAGAAAACAGAGAACAAATTATTGACCAAAGTTATAGATAACCTTGGATCTAAACCTTAGTTTTAATCTTCCTTTATTGCTTACATTCAATAGAATTTGCATTTTACCAACTACTATATTAACAAAACATATGTAATTAACTTTAGCAAGTATTTATGTTTTACATTTCAAATTTCTTTGATATATAATCATAACTCCAATAATTAGTTATCTTTTATACGGTTGTAATATTCAGATGTAAGTTTTTATTGTGTCTTTTCATTCATATTTTTTTATTTATAGTTGTTTTTATTTATTTGTAATTTTTCATATAGAATAAATGTATTTTTTGGCCAACAAATGTTTCTATATGCAATATAGGGTTGTGACTTTTCATGATATCTTTTTAATCACACTTTTTGAAATCTATATATACCCACTCTAGAAATATGTTTTCATAATTACTTTTGTTGAATCTAGAATTATGTTCTACTGAGTATTGTTGTTCTATCATTTTAGTTTTGATGAATTCGAAATTGTGTTCAATTGAGTGTTGCTATTCTATCTTTTTATACATATTTTACAAAATTCAAAAATTGAAGATCACTTCGAATAAATCTCCTCATTATAATTACACGAACTAAATTGCTTCACCATTAAGTTTTATATTTATTCAAGACGTTTATTCATCGTGTGATCTTTTTTTTGTATCAAAATCATGTAACCTTTATTTTTAACATTGTTCACAATCCATAAGACAAAATAAACACCATATTTATTTTAATAGTTGTATTATTCTAATAAACATCATATTAGAATACTTTTAAAATAAATAAACACCAGATTTGTTTTCATGCTTTTTCGTAGTTGAATTATTCTAATAAATAGTATCTTTCAAGAGTGATTTATCTAGCATCATTGATTCTTATTAATAGTTTTTGGAGTTTATTGATTTTATATTATGTAGTTAAATCAAAATTGATTTAACAGTTGTGAAACATAAAAATAATTATTGGGTTATCATATATTATTTAATTTTAATTTGTATAGTAATATAAATTAGAATATGTACCAAAATTAAATATTGATAATATTTCAAACAACCAACTAATTTCTTTTGTTTATAAATTTGTGCCTTTTAATTAGAACTTTTTGTTTAGAATATAATTTATTTTTTATTTCTATAGATATATATATATATATATATTTTTTTGCTATTCATTGAGAATTATGTATTTTTAATATTTTGTGTGTCTTTCACTGTTTAAAATTTAATATTAATGTTTAAAAACATCTATGTATCATGTATTAAAATGTTAGATAATTAGGTGAATCAGATGTTATCAACAATTGTTGTTTTAGTATTATTTAATTCATGTATATGTAATTATATAAATTATAATTGTAATGTATTTCAACTAAAAGTTCAAAAAAAAGAATTTAACTATTTTAATTGTTTCTTATATGTGTTTTTAAGGTAATAATTTTATTTCTAAAAAAAGTTTATTATGTTTATATAATTTTCCATTTATTATATCTTAAATGGTAGATATTTAAAAGAATTAATAGTGATTGATTTGTTCTATTATCAAATAATATAAGTTAAAATACCATAATGTATTTTTTTAAAGATATGAGTTACCGTACGGAACGTGTGATTTTAGTTTCTAGTAAATATAGTATAAAGGGTTAATTAAATTTTAAAATTAGCATGTAAATACGGTTAGATCTGAAATGAAACGAGTCACTTCCTTTACGTAAAGACTGTCACATGATCCTTCGTGTACGGTGTTGCCGGTCTCGAATATTCCGATTTGCCCAGGTGTTACAAAGATATTTATCCAATAATCTTGTTATATTTTTTTTATTTTCTGACATAATATACTTTTTGATACTATTTGTTGAAGTATATACTGAGTTCGGCATTTTTTACGGGCATTTTTATATATAATTTCTGCCTTTCTCAATTTCTCACTATATAGACATAATTAATAGGGGATCAGAAAAAAGATTTGATCATTTGAGTTTGAGTTTTTGGTTAAGTGTATAGATATGATGATTTGGGTTAAAGATTTTGGAATTAGGGTTGAGATCTAAAAAGAAATCAAAATTAGCTTTTAATAATGGGATGAACTTCGCAAATTCATATTAATAAAAAACAAAAATAATGAGATGAACTTGTCTTTGTAGGAAAAGTAAAAGTTTTCAAAATTTGAAAAAAAAAATAATGTAAAGTAAGTGCATTTGGTCAAGTAATTAGATCCATATCTACATATTTTGGAATTGGGTAATGAATAGGAAGACCTTATCAATAAAAAAAAATGTGAACATTTGCTAAAAAGTTGTTGTCTAACAAGAAACATATACATTGCGGTAAACAATCAGACTCGGTCTGTCGAGGAAGTTGAAGAAACACCAGCTTCCTCCTCAAAAATATAATTTATTTTAATAAAAATGAAGCGGTTCCATTTTATTTCTTTGCTTCCAACCTTCAAAAACTCGAAATCGACTCTGCAAACAATTCATGTCACAACAAAAGTATGTTAAGAAATAAATATAACAAATAAAATAATTTTATTTGCTAAGAGCCGATTTGATTCTCGATACAAAACTAGCTATTCCATTTCAAATATCTTTTTGTTGTGATTACCGATGATCCTTCTTTTGAATCCTTCTCTCTATTTATACTCATTCTATTTTTAGGATTTTATGTTTTCTGTTATTTTCTTTTTTCCTTGATTTAGCGGAATTTTGATTGCATAGTTATGACAGAGAACATCTTTTTGGATTTGCGTGGATAGCCTTCATTTCTTGGTACCGTGTTGATTCAGTCCACATACTTTCCTTTCTCTAATTCACGGGCTAGCGTATCAATTGAGTTTGATTTCTCTACTTCTTTGATTTTAGTTTTGGGTCTGCATATGTCGAAATCCAACCGTTAAGATGTACTATAAACCATTATGTAGTTTTAAACTTTTTTATTTATAGGGTTTTTAAATTTTTGTTTAACTTATGTGTTAATAAGAGTTTTCAGAAGTTATTTAACTAATTAATTACCCAATTTTTCTAACTAAACTTATATCAACAATAAACCAAATAAAGTTTATGAATTATACTAAAATCATTATAAAGTTGTTCATTAAAAATCTTTGAAATATCAGAAATTAAAAAACTTTAATGTGTTACAAACCGAAAAGGTAGAAATATTTTGAAACAAAACCAACTAGATACAACACGACAACAGAGAGGCAAATTAACAAAAATTAACAAAGACCAATTGTGTTTCACTAAAAAATTGAATAGAGAAAAAGACATCTCAACATATTTAAAAACTAATTTACAAAATAATGGAGATGTAATGTTA
Organism: Lepidium africanum; assembly: GCA_900406405.1. Classification (NCBI taxonomy): domain Eukaryota; kingdom Viridiplantae; phylum Streptophyta; class Magnoliopsida; order Brassicales; family Brassicaceae; genus Lepidium; species Lepidium africanum. Next base: position 59,134 of record OVAX01000826.1, on the reverse strand, counting down.
GCACCAAACAGAAGATATCAATATTAATGGACTTTGATATGTTTCTTCCTCTCTGTCTCACGTTCATGCATGCCTTCATCGAATTATTACAAACCTAGAATCTAATAATTCCACTTTTTATTATATTTTTTTCATTCACATTTATATAGGTATATGTATATTTATTCTTATTTATACCTTAAAATATTTATTTCTATGGTCCATATTATTTATTTTATAAACTTCCCTACGGACAATTCAACTTTTTGTAATGTTTAACTATTATAATGAAATCATAATTTGAGTGCAAATGATAAGATTAACTAGCCCTAGTTTTGGAAAGTATAATATATATAAATATTAAATATCATGTGAATTATGGATTACAAAATTGCTACGACATATAATGTTTATAATTCATTTCACGAGGTTGAAGCAGAGACCGATCAAGTAAAACGATTTTGTTCTTCTATTTTTTGTAAGAGACCTTTTTTTCTTACATCATTTTAAATAAATATTGTCAAACGAAAAAAAAAGAAAATTAATAACTAATTCGGATAATTTCTTCTTTTATGTGTCATCACTGTAATGTGGCAGTGGCTTCTTTCTCTCTTTTTCTTTTCATCTGAAACTGTATTATTCGAATTGGAATATTACAACCATATAAAATTAACAATAAGTGAAGCAGAGATAAAATGATGTAATCAATTCTTACCAATAAGGAGGATCATAAGACACAATTCAAATGATAAAACCAAAACCAATGAATCAAGACATAGATATCAACTAAAGAGTTCCCAAATAACATTTCGATAACTACAATATTTTCTTATTTATTTATATTGTTATCATAACAATGTTAACTTCCGTCCGAAATGAGACATAAATTAGATGATCAATTACTAAATGTGCCAAATAAATAATGAAGACGCTACACAATAAAATTCGTGAGTGTCTTTAATAGAGATTAGGTAGTATAAGTACACACGGCAACTGATTTTGTAGATCACCCAAACATTAAAGTGTTCACTCCAAAAAAAATTCATAATTTCCTCTACGTTATTACATCGTGATTGGTTTTCCAAAACTATCACCATAATCATTAAAAAAACAGGTTTAGTTAGTTTGTTCCTGATTTAGTTTGGCAATAGGTGGTAAGTTTGAATTCTACCATTTTTCACTTAGAGAAATAGACTATGAATTGGACCGTTATTAATCTAATGGTTACTTGTTGACAAAAAAAAAAAACTATCACCACAATCTTAGAAAATTAGAAATATCAAAAACTTATGGTATATCAACATTTTATGAATTATTTTTTTTTTGTGAAACATTTTTTGTAATAGAAAAAAATATGGTCAAATAGTTAATTCAATATCTATTGCATTTTATGCCAAAATATAATTCTACAAAGTCGTGTGAATTTCATATAATGTTAAAATTTTAGAGGAAGGTTTGGACATAAAAATTTTTGGTGTATTCATACTGTTGACCAAAAAGATTAATTTTGCAATATTTTTTTATGAGAAGTCATACTCTAAAGGTCAAAATCATCATAGGTGCATTTGTGACTGCGAAATTAGTGAGGATGGTGTTTAACTGTCTATTCCTAACAACTGGTCTACTTTTTCCACTCATTTATATGATTCGTCAAACCCTTTTAGGTGATAGATTCTGCTGACAAAAATTTATTAGAGGTGGAAATAAAAGAAAAAAGTATCATTAAAAACACAATAACAATCTGAAATTTCACTACAAAATTGAAGGAATGAATTAGGTAAAAAAAGAGTAGGTTAAAACTTAACACTAAATTAAGTGTGTTACATCATGAAAGTCACACGTGTGCAGGGAATGTGAATTACATAAAAACAAAAAGTAATCCAAATTGATCATTATCATCATGAGAGTCTCAAAAGTGAAAAAAAAAAATGTGACCAAACCGACACTAATGGTGAGTTGAACGAACCGACGCCATATTAGTCCACCTACTTTAAGAGCTCTCTTAATATCATCACACTACATCCTCTTCATGTTCGTTTACCAACATGACGACTTGTTAGGCCACCATTACTTACAACAACACCAATAATAATAAATTTAATTAGAACAACAATATGAAAAAAATGCTTTTTAATGGGCCATTGAGATAGATATATTATAGTTTCGATTAAAGTTGAACTATACTTTTGTAGCTACTCATTTTATCTTATGACTACCCAAACATATATGAATTTTGATTTAGAATTAAGCAATCATGAAAATTCTAGAAATTTTTTATATTATTAAATCTAAACATTCTCTTAGGTTATTTATAATTATTATGCATAGACGTTTCGAAAAAGGAATTTTATAATATTATATGTAGAGATAATATATATATATATATATCATAAACAATGTTCATGGTTCACCTACATTCTAATCGACAGTTTCACCCTAAATTTACAAACAAGACTTCTTAGGTAAATACATATCAACCTACCAATAATCTTCAGTAATATAGAGTGTGGTCGAGTGATTAAATAAAAAATCTAAAAAGAAATCTCGGGTTGGAACCTCCTAAACTTATATTAATGTATGGTATTTCAATGGTTTTCATGTGACTCTTTCTTTAGTTTCTGAGTATAATCAAATCTCATGACTCATAAATCTAAAAATCATATAAGAACAAAAATCTCCATGCTAGTTTCTATTAAACTGAACCATCCAAGTACTTACAAGAAATTAATAGTGCATTTTGTTGGTAATTGTAAATGTCTTTTATTACCACAACATAATCTTACATTTAAGATTTTTTACATTCCTAATGCTAAGATCATCTCCACTATAACACTAAAATTTGTACTAAAATAGTATGACATTGTCAAATTTTAAAATATATACTCTCCGTTCCATAATATAAGTTGTTTTATAAGTTTTTTTTTATTTCAAAATGTAATTTGTTTTGTAAAACCAAAACAAAATGTAAATTATAAGTTAAGACAAATTTAATTCTTCATATTTTTTTATTTTTAGTTTTTCTTTTAAACTACTTTTTTAATTAAATACTGATATAAAATGATGTTATTTTTAGAAAATACAAAAGCAAATTTTTTTTTTTAATTTGTGTGCATTCAAGCAAAATAACTTATATTATGAAACGGAGAGAGGCAAGTGGCTTTTAGCATAGTGGCATGTGGTAAGTCCACTAAAGGCAGGCGCACTTGCACATCTTGGGATCGAGTCTCACCACCTACACTATGTAGGAACTTGGCTACTGAGCCGGCTAGTTGTTGTCCAATGTTGACAAAAAAAACGGAGAGAATACTATTTTTAGAAAAACTATTTAATTATAATAAAATGTTTTCAATTTCATAATATAATAACAAAATATTATTTCTAATATTATATTTAACATTTTAATTGTAAAAGAAAATTAGTGCTAAAATTACATATAATTTGAGTTTTTTTTTCAACCTTACTCTTATAATTGTATCGATAAAGTTCGATTAATAACTGAAACTCATATCATAAACTTCATTCTTTATTTGTTCTTTCCTCATATATGAAAGAGAAATCGAATCCTAGTATTTAAGGAAATTGTAAAATAACTATTACCATTGTAACATTTATCCTTAAAATGGCTAATTTGAGTGGTTAGAAATGCTCTAAAAGAACAACTCGTCTTGAAATTAAGTTTGTCCTTAAAATGTAACTGGAACAAGATTCTTTGACTACATTCCTTCAGCAATTAATTATTAGGTAATACAGTTACATTAATCCATACCAACTTGGACTTTTATCTAAATTATCTCCTAGCTTTTTTGTTCATTTATTATTAAAAGTTCAATGTGTGTTCCCATTTTTCAACATTTAATCTGGACATTTTTATTTTAATACTACAGTGAAAGTAGTGTCGAACACCATGGGTCTAAGAGCATATCTAATAGTTTCCTTTTATTTTTTCTTAAAATAAGATAAATTTAAAATAAGGGTAATTTTTGTGCAAATAGTTGCCTTAATTTTTTTCCGAGAAAAGAATATTTTAGGTATATTCTATTTTTCTGTATATATTTTCGTTCAAAAACATCCTATAACTTTTAAATCTATAATATTAAAAAAAATGTAATTTCAAAAAAAATACAAAAAATACCCTGAATTTTGTAAGATATCATAGTAAATACCATTACAAAATCCTAACAAATATTTTAACCTAATCTATTAATAGATCACTACAATATTAAATTAGAGTCTTTACAGTTAATTAAAAATTCTTTAAAATAACCCATAATTGTATGATACATATTATTTATTAAATGTCTATTATAACGTGTATAGTAATGCCTCAATTCTGATATATTTAGCATATATTTTATATTTATCATATATTGATAGATATATAATTAATGAACATATTTTTATTATATAAGCTTCATACAACAAATTTTTTTATACTAAAAGTAAAACGTTTATAGTAAAGATTCTTTTTTAATATATTTAGCATATATTTTTATTATATATCATATATCTGAAGTTAAATTATTAGTGAATATATAATTATCATATAAGCTTTATGCAACATATTTCTTATATACATAACATATAAAACGTTTATATAGAGGAATCATTATTAATATATTTAGTATATATTTATCATATATCTAAATTTTGAAATTGGAATTATAGTTTTAAATTTTGACCACTAAATTTTGGTTATTCGAATTTATGTGACATATATCAAACTAAATATCTTTATTATATAATAATTGAATTACAGTGTTGAATTTTGGACCATAAAAATAGTGTGTTAGAATATATATACAATAAATTCTATACTTAAAATTTGTAAAAATTTGCATCACATGTCATTAATAATCTATTAAAAATTAAACAAATGGATTATCCAAAAAACTAATTTGGTGAAACCTTATATTAGATTTCAAAATTTTAAATTAACAATAAAAAGAAAATAAAAAATAACAAAAGTTTAGATTCAATCAATGAATATTTTTTATGATAATTTGAACGGGTCGAAGCTAATTTTTATGATAATTAGCTATATAAATCTTTGATAACTAAAATCCTATATTATCTTTATGACATTTAACGGAACAAATTAAATAATCATGTCACACAAGTATAATAAATTTTTTGATATTTTCCACATATGTCATAAATTCAATTTCTTAGATAAGAACATATATTACTCAACATATCAAAATTTATACTAATATGTTATGTATATAGTTATATACTAGTAAATGGTCAAAATTATAAATTAAACAGGTCAAAGCTACATGAAAAATTTTGATTTACCAAAAAGAGAGTAATCATGTAAAAATTCATATACAAAGGAAAATGCTCAGGTTAATTTAATTAAAATATATGTAAATAAATTTTTTTAATAAAAATAAATTCTATGATATAAATGATCTCTCATGATATATATTAATGATTTATATAATTAACAAAATTCGTAACTATATTTCATCCATAGATGTATTGTGGTGAATTATATTCCTTTTTTTCATTAATTATTTATGAGCTTTAATAACTCACTATTTTAGTAAATCATGTAATGTACAATTTATCAATTATAATTTATGAAAATTAACCATAAATAACACACTCTTATTTTTATATCTTTATCAAACTAAAAATTTCTTCTACTAGAAATAGTTAACACTATATATTAAATAAAATCACTAATTTTATATGATATAAAAATAAAAATAAAAATAACATTCATTCATTATTTTTAATAAACAATATTTGGTATACATTTATACTAAAGCAGTGCGGCGTGGGTCTATATCTAGTTTAACATATAATATCCATTTACTTTTATTTTGTGGGATTGTAATATAAAATTATAATTTCATTTAGATTAAAAAATACATTACGTGATAAATTTATTGATAAGTTTGTATTTTGATTGTTATTAGTAAATTCTAATTCATTAAAATTTATTGTTATTAGTAAGAATGTTATTATTTTGAACATATAAAAGAATAAATAATATTATTCAGTTTTATTTATGCATGAAATACAAACATATAAAAAGTGAATGAGATAAAAAAGCTCGACATTAACATGAGGGAAGTGATTAGTATTTCTCAAATTCGAGGGAATACTATTCAAAAACGTATTTAACTCATTTTTCTTCAAAATGATATATTATTAAAGATGATCTTCACCAATTCCACAAAATATTATATAATTTAATTAAGTTTTTATATAAAATATACAATTAGTTGTAAATAATAAATTAGATATATGATAACTCAATTGTTCAATAAAAAATTTAATAAAATATATAATTAATTATACATAACAAACTATCATTTTTTTTTACATTTGGTCAAATGGTTGAATAACACATATAATGTTTCCTCGGTACTTAATTAATATTACCAAATTCTATATTTGGCAAATTTCAATTGTTGTCATCAACATCATATATTGAAATTTTTTATGATAGTGAGCATGGCATTGTGTCTTATGGAGTGATATTAATTGGAAACTGAACTAAATGGTTCTTAGAATATTTGATTGTATTACTATTTGGGAGAATTTCAAAAATGTCTTTTGTGACATATTTATTTTCAAAATATACATTTTCTTTTGGAAATTGGAAAAGAGAAATATGCATGAAGAGACACTTTTTGAAAAGAGACATGTCAAGAAAATCATTTCTTAAAATTCCTCTTACTATTTCCTATACAAACTATATATAAATTTATAATAAAAAATAAGTATAATATTATTATCTTATTTTACCTAATATATTATTTTCATACAAATTTTATTTGTAATATGTGCTTGTTTAGAACATATACATACACAAACATATATTTCATAAATTACCATTATATATATATATATATAAAGAATACGAAATGCACTATTATTATTTATATTTATAATGAATACCTATATTTATATATAATACGAACATATTTTATATACATAAACTTTTATATGCTGAGCAATATATATGTCCATTTTTAATAATTAAAAGCATAACATCTATAGAAAAAATTCATAAATTTTTCATAAATTTTTTGATGCAAATTTTTAATTTATTTTATAAAAATGATAAAATAAACTAAGAGTGAAAATATATATATACATATATATATAAAGTTAAATGTGCTATTTTCTCATTTAAATTATCATATTTAATTTAAAACCACAAACAAAAATTAAATTTACATCTCAATTACAAAAAAAAAATTATTTACTCACTTTGTAGTCTCCAAAAAAAATAACCAAAATATATGCTAAAACAAAAAACATATATGTATAATAAATTAACAATAATATTATATGCTAGATTATAGTATTTTATGACTAAAATTATATGCCAAAAAATATAGTATATAATTAAAATAAAATAAAATAAGTAAGTGGATTTAAAAAGTTCAAATACTTTATCAAAGTCTTTAAATGAATATTTTCCAAACGTACGTTAGAACGCTAGAAAATTGGAATATAAGGTATAAAAATGAATACGTAATTACTCTTACTAATTATTTTGATCCACACTTTGACTTCTCATATACGCAAGCAATTAAATAAATTCATACGTATTGAAAACACACTTAATTTACTAATTTAACTCTTTACTAAACAAATAAATTTCTAATCATTTTAACATATAATTATTATTCAAACTTTTGTTCTTAAACATACATATAAAACATCTAAGAATATTAGAAATTAATTTTAATAATCAGTTATTTCAATATTACAAAATATTTTACACTATATGTAAATTATTACTTTATGAAATAAATTTATAATTTTTTAAACATACTCCAAAATTTTAAACAAATTAAAAAATTTCTCTTATTTTACATATAATTAATATTAAATTTTTCACAAAATAAATATTTATTATTTACATATCTATCATATCACATCAATTTTTCAATAATACAAATTCTACCCAAAAGGTGAATCACCAACTAGTAACTATTAAAAATATATCAACTCTTCTATTAGATTTGATTGGTTATCAATATGGGTTAAAAATATAAACTTATTAATTTTTTGTTTTATTCATAATTAGTTTTTTAAAGGGTTTAAAAATGTAAATTTCTACAAATTCAAAGTCATTGTTATAAAATGATTCCTAGCTTTCAATATTATAGATATATATATTGGTTAACTAAACAACAAAAGCTATATTGCCGAAAACAATAAGATTAGTGAGGCTAGATCTCTATTGATGAGTATGTTATAAGATTAAACATTCTTATTAGATTATTTTGGTAGATCACATTGCCACTATTTTACATAATAATTCCAAAAGAAAAAAAATATATAAGTCATATTAACGAACAAAACAAAAATAGTTATAATTCACTCTTCTTCTTCACACAATAAAATATCCCTAAAAGAACTTTCCTTTTTCTTTCTCTCTCACCTTCTTTGAAATTCATTAATATATCGTAAATTTTTCTTTATCAATATCACATACATCTATTCTACAACAAAATAATTTTTTTTTACATATTTGTTGAAAGGAAAGTTCATATTTCTCTATTTTTTTAGCCTTTCTGATTGGAAAAAAAAACATAATCATGAGATAAAATGTGGCCTGGCCCACCAAAACCCATGTAAAATCGATAATTTTCCACATGTACGACGAATTGGAAAATATTAAGAATAAAAACTATAAATAGTAACACTTGATTATTATACTTATTTCGATTGAACACTTGTGAATATTTTCTGATATTCTCTCTCTCTTTTCCATTATTACAGAGAAGCATAACCTCGTGGGCTCTTGTTTTGTCCCCCTAAAAGGATGAGCTAACAGCTTTACCCATATGACCTACAATTTTTAAAAAATATTATTACATAAATACTCGTTGATTGGTTTTGTAACGCTCTCAATTATTTTAAACTCAATTATTTTTAAAAAAAATCATTAATCATACCTAATAATTTCCCTCCTCTACTGTTTTTTCTTGTTCAAGATCGCACCAACAACTTAACGGTATAGAAAAAACATAAAAATGTGTCCACCCTCCACCACTAATCGTATATTAATTTAATTTAATCTTCTTCTTTGTATTAAACTTCACAAAAATACAAAAAAATTTAGATATATTCTCTTTCTCTTCCATCAAGCAAAGCTTTCAAAAGAATCAAACCTTTCACTTGTTTTTTCGAAAGAGAGAATCAAAATTTCTCTCTTTTTGCATTTCTCTTGGTAATTGTGCTCTCTTCTTTCTCGAGATCTGTTCAGTGAAACAGAAATGGGTTTTTATGAAGGAGCGTCTGTTCATCCACGAAACCCAGAAAATACAAACTCTGCGAATATTCCGATTCTCACTTCTTCTTCATCTCCAGATCTCAACGAAGATAACAATGACAAAGGAATCAAAACCCGTTTGAAGAAAATGATATTTGATTTGGGTTTAGCTTGTTTCCTTCCTTCTGAAGCTGGATCGAGCTCAGTAGAAAGCTCCGGAAAAACTGGAAGCAGTGGAGATAACAACAAAGCATGGCTTTTGGCGGAAACAGCTCCGGAGAATATGAATCCTGATCCTCACTCAGTTCATTCTTCGTTTAGATTCAGTCTTTGCTCACAGATTGAGCTTGAGAAGATGAAAGGTGGTGAACAACGCTCACCTTCTTTGTCAGCTTCGTCTTCTTGCCGGAATTTGTCGGTTTCTGGTGGGTCTACGACGGTTTTGATGGTGAATTTGGAAAATGGAGTTAAAGAGACTACTGGGAATTCGACTGATGATTTGAGGTGGACCAGAACTCGATCGCTTGAGAACAGTATCTCTCCGGTCGCTAATACTTTGGTTCGATTCAGCTATGGTGAAATCGTTGCCGCCACTCGTAATTTCTCCAAAGGTAAAACCCTAAATTACTACTATTGACTAATTAGGACTATTTATTTGGTCTTAAAGCTTTCTAAATCGGATCTTAAAACGGGTCATAACGGGTAAGAGTCGGATCCGTGTAATTTAGGTGTAAAAACGACTAAAATTCGAGTAACGGGTCGGGTTTGCTTATTTCGCTTACCGAATTTGTGTAAATTTTGAGCATTTTGGGTATTAATTTTAGTAATTATCCAATTCAAAAATTACCAAGACGGGTACGGGTCGGGTCACCTGTCATGTTGTTGACTTGATATAATAATTTTTGTAGGGAGAGTGTTGGGAAGAGGAGCTTGTAGCTATGTGTTCAGGGGCAAAATTGGGATTTGGAGAACGGCTTTAGCAATCAAAAGACTTGATAAGGAAGACAAAGAATCTCCCAAATCATTTTGTAGAGAGTTGATGATTGCAAGCTCTCTTCACAGTTCCAATATTGTGCCTCTTCTTGGATTCTGTATTGATCCTGAAGAAGGTCTGTATTTGGTTTACAAGTATGTTTCTGGTGGTAGCCTCGAACACTATTTACATGGTAAGTAGAAGCTTGTCTATCTCCTTTTATGTGTATAAAATCAGACATGGTTAAGCTGTTCTTTAGACTTACAAGTTTTGCTTTCAATAGACAAGAAGAAGAAGAGAGGCTTGAAAGCTGCTTTTGGTTTGCCTTGGTCAGCAAGGTACAAAGTCGCTTTAGGTATCGCAGATGCTATTGCCTATTTGCATAATGGCACAGAGCAATGTGTTGTTCACAGAGATATTAAACCTTCCAATATTCTTCTTTCCTCAAAGAAAATACCAAAGGTAAAGAACCAAGTCTCTTTGGTTTGAAATGAATGATTCATTGGATAATTGTTCAGTAAACTTACTGATTGTTTGGAGCTGTTTAATTTTTTTCAGTTGTGTGATTTCGGGTTAGCTACTTGGACTGCTGCACCTTCTGTTCCTTTCCTCTGCAAGACAGTGAAAGGCACATTCGGGTATGTATTGAAAACTTGCCATGAGTTCCTGTTTTCTCCATTATAGCCAATTTCTAAAGATTTATGGCAAAATTCTTGTAGCTATCTGGCTCCTGAGTATTTTCAACATGGCAAGATATCTGACAAGACCGATGTTTATGCCTTTGGGGTTGTGTTGCTTGAGCTGATAACTGGCCGTAAACCAATCGAAGTAAGAAGAGCATCTGGTCAAGAAAATTTGGTTGTTTGGGTATGTCATCTAATTTCACATCTACTTGAATAATATTGTGATCTTCTTGGGTTTGTGTCAGATACATTAAGGATTGTTTTGGCAAAAATAACATATGTATTTGTTCATCTACAGGCAAAACCATTATTGCAGAGAGGGATAGAAGCTATAGAAGAGTTGCTTGATCCGAGGCTAAAATGTACTCGAAAAACCTCAGTTCAGATGGAACAGATGATGCGTGCAGCAGCAGCATGTGTGATCAATGAGGAGTCTCGAAGACCCGGTATGGAAGAGATTGTCTCAATCTTAAAAGGAGGTGAAGAAACATTGGAGCCAAGAACACACTCAAGCAGAAAAACTACAAATATTTCGGGTATGATCGACTCTTATACACAGTTGCAACAGAACAAATCGGACATGAAATGTCATCTTGATCTTGCCATGCTTGGAGTAACTGAGTTAGAAGATGATGAACATGTTTACGGCCGATGAAAGATGGATTTTAATTGTGTGTAAATAGGTATTTATGGAAAGTTTGAAACAGAGTTTGTAGTTTGTGAGATCAGTAATTTGCTGTGTGTACATTGTTTCTTGTTTTTTGGGTTTCCACTATTGGATGAAACCGGTTTAGGTTTATATTTTTCCGGTTTGGTTATGGAGAGAGAGCCGATTCTTCGGTTTCCTTTTCCGTTTTCAATAATTTTTGGCTTTTTTGAGAATTCCCTTTAAGAAAAAAGGGCTGAAATTGTTATTTATTTGATAACTAAAAAGAAAGTGTGTTTTGTGATGACTGAACTATTTAGAGTTGGAGTTTATTGAGCGTACATTGCTGCTGTTCGGCTTTGATGAAACCTTAACTAATATAATAAGCATTTGTATGGTTTTGATGAAGTCTGGATTACTATAATAAGAATTTGCATCTCATAAGTTACGTTAAGAGTATTGGTGAATGGAAAGGATTTTGGTGATGTTTTTCCCTCGAGAAACCAAAAAGCAAAGAGACCCTTCATTCCCTTCCTCTTTATCTTGAGTGATGAGATGTTATTGAGCAGATTGGTCCAAGCAGAGAAGAGACAAGCTCTCATACGGATTAATCTTGGTTTCCAGCGACGTCTTTAAGCTTCTGCTCCAGTTCACCTTCCTGGAATATTGTAATAGGGACTTTGTGATCAAAACAATGAAAAACAGAAAATGACATAGGAATATAGGATCTGCTCTAAGTGAAATTAACCTTGTGCATATTAAGAATGATGTCTGAGCCACCAATGAACTCTCCCTTAATGAAGATCTGTGGAAATGTAGGCCAGTGGCTGTACAGAGAGAAAGACTCATGAATCTAAAGAGCTTCCACAACAAAGTCAAGCTTAGAGAAAAACTTTGAGGAGAGATTATAGAGCTCTCTTTAAGCAACTTCTAATTAGTACTGACCTGAAGGATTTCACAGCATTTTTCAACTCTTGGTCTTCTAGAATGTTTCTAGAACTGATAGGAACACCTAAAAGAGAACATCACAAGATAGCATAATCAGAACTCACAACAGATTTGATTCACAAAGGCTTCAGTAACAATAGACAACACCTCAAAACTTACTATATTGTTGCAAAACTCTCACGGCTAATGAGCTAAACCCACACTGAGGAGCTTCAGGGACACCTTTCATGTAGATCATAACAGGATTGTCCTTCACATCCTACACAACCAAAGCTTACACATCATTAGCAAAAACACTAACCAGATTCAAAATCAAATAAATATAGATGCCTAAACATAAACATCAACTTAAAATCTACTGGAGTTTACATTCTCAACGATATCTTTGAGTGAATCCGTAGAACTGGATGAGACTTTTTGTGTAGGCTTGAAATCATCATGTGTGTCTGAATCATTTGGTACTGTAGTGGAGTATCTCATCATCCCATTCTGGTAGACCGATGCAGATGCCTACAAACATAATAAACCACAAAAATGGTAACCAAAACATTCTCCAATCACAAACCAAGTGATCCAGTGAATTCAAAATCAAAATTCCTATTATAGTCTAATCCGGTTCAATTTAACAGAAGGATCACAACCTAATTTTCGTCAAATGAAATTTAAGAAAGTAAATAAGAAACAACTTTTAAGATGGGTGAAGAGCAAAACATTTATTGACCAAACATCAGATAAGATCAATCGAACATAAAGGGTTAAAAAAGGATCTTACCAATCTGGTAGAACGAAGAGAGTGGAGGGTAGCGATTCCTTTCATGAGTCTACTCGACAAAGAAGCTGCCATCTCAAAATCGCGTAGATTTTGATCCAAAGTCTAGAAATTTATCAAGAATAGGAAAGATAAAAACGTTAGAACCAAAAATTCCAGACTTTTCGTGTCGGAAGAAACTCGAGTACCAACTGAAAATGGGAAATTTGTAGTCTTAAGGGTTTGGGCTGAGCAAAACTGATACAACCTTCTGTAAAAAAATGTCGCGACCACTATTCTACCTCCAAATGACCGACTCTGAAACGATGTCGCGTTGTATAACTCATAACCCTAAGATCCAAACGATCTTTAATGGGCCATGGACTAATTTTTGAAGGTATATTTTGTGATCCATTAAGCACAAAATGGGCTTCAAAATGGTGTTGCCATTATAACCATCATTACAGTATTTATTATTTTTTAAATCCGAATATATACAGAGTATATATTTGTCGAAAAAATAATATAATTTCTCAGAATTATCGTATTATTTTGTCGTTTTTGTTAGATATTTGTTTGAAGTAGTTTCCAAGGAGAGACGACTCTGAATTTTAAGATTACAACGAGAGAGAAGTAAGACAGATTTCTAGAATCTATGGCGGATCAACTCACTGAAGAACAGATCTCCGAGTTCAAAGAAGCTTTTAGCCTCTTCGACAAAGATGGCGATGGTCAGTCTATCGGTTCTACGCTTCTCTGATCCTACTTGTATTTTTACATTGCTGGATCTCGTTTTCCCATTTTCGTCTTCGATCCAACGGTGGTGTTTATGAATATCTGTTCCTGAGTTGCTTATCGCTTCTTATTTAGCTTTATCGACTCATTCTCACCTTCTCGTTGTCTGTGTTTTGATCTTTGACCGAGTAGTTTGTTTGGAATTTTTTCTGCGCTTTTCGATTTTCCTTTTGTTATTTTTTTTCCGTCTATGTTTTATCGATTGAATCACCTCCCTCGTCTTCTGCTTCGCTGATTTGTTAGATTGGATCTGAAATTATCTTTCGTCTCGTACAGTTTGGTCTTTGAATCTCTGTTGATATCATAGAAGCGTGAATTTGTTCATTTGTGTTCACATCTTCCTTGATCGTACTTGATAGTTATGTTTGTTCGAGGCTTCTCTGTATTGATGAAGAGCCTGTGACCTTTTAGTAGTTAAAGTTATTTAGTACTTGAGTGGGTCTATATTGAATCCTCCAGAAGCTTTAATGTTTTCTCTTGATATATCTCTGGCATGTTGATAGGTTTCAAGGTCTTGATGTTCAGATTGTTCTCCTGATTTCTGAGTTGATAAAGGATTTTTAATCTTTGAACTAGAAGTTTGATTTCAAACGAATGGAATTCTGATAAAGTATTTGGAAATCTAGAAATGTCACATGAAGCTTATTCATCAAAGTTATACATATCTTGTAGTTTAAGGTGCAGTTTTGTGTAGATTTGCTTTTCTCTTTACAAGAAGCAAAACACGATCATATGCTTGTTGTTTGTCCCTGTGAATGTTGTTAACTGCTACATTCTAGATTCCATATCATCTAATGCTCCCTGAACTTTGGTTACACAGGTTGCATCACAACCAAAGAACTAGGAACAGTTATGCGTTCACTAGGACAAAACCCAACAGAAGCAGAGCTCCAAGACATGATCAATGAAGTTGATGCAGATGGAAACGGCACCATCGACTTTCCCGAGTTCCTGAACCTGATGGCTAAGAAGATGAAAGACACTGACTCAGAGGAAGAACTAAAAGAAGCCTTCAGGGTTTTCGACAAAGACCAGAATGGTTTCATTTCCGCTGCTGAGCTACGTCATGTGATGACCAATCTCGGCGAGAAGCTAACTGATGAGGAAGTTGAAGAGATGATCCGTGAGGCTGATGTTGATGGAGATGGTCAAATCAACTATGAGGAGTTTGTCAAAATTATGATGGCTAAGTGATTGAATAAAAAGGTTTGATGTTGATAACCTTTAATGCTTTTAGGAGTTTAACCAATAACAGTTGCATGATTGGTGAAGAACTTTGGCTTGAAACAGACTGAAATTTCAAACAGTATTTGCTTTTTCTCTTTGTTATTGATTTCATGTGACATTGTGTGTAAAAGAAACCAAGTTGGTTCTAATGGCATTAAAAATTGGTTTTGAAATCGGCATAACCAAAAAGATTTCTAAAAAGGCGTTTATTCGTGTGTCCATTAACAACCGAAAGATGATTCGCGTCCAAACATGCCCACATCTTAATTTTTATAAGACAAAAGTGTTTTGGTATAAAGTGTTTCTTCTTTTGTAAACACAGTATAAAGTGCTTTACAAATATGGTTACAAAATTATTTGATTCGATTATTGACTCGGAAAAACAATTATTTGGATTCGAAGTTAAAATTTGATGCTGGACAAAACACAAAACGACACATGTAAAAGCACGAGGTTGGTATTCTTCTGTCATTGGCCAAGCTAATTTGGCGTGTCGGGTTGACGAATATATCTACTTCAAGTCAAGTTTCTTTTGTTGAGAATTTCTTCTTCTTTTCCAAGAAATTCGATCCCTATTTTCCACACGTATTAATACAGCATTCTAAAGGTGATGTTAAGGATTTTTGAACTAAAAAATAAATAAGCACTTAATCTTAAGAAAATGAAGAAATTTCAAATACTCTAAACACCTAAGACAATGTTCAAATAGGGTTAAATCTAGATAGAAGACTATAATCTTTGCTTGCGGGGTTTAGTTCGATCTCATAAACTTGGAAATTTAATATAGGGGTTTATTTGAATTTGATTTATATGGACTTTAAAAAACTACAAAACCTTTAACAGTTTTTATCAATAATTTATATGTATTTTGATGTTATTATACATATTATCTCATTTTTCAGAACATATGATTGTAGAATTTTGTTAATAAAATTTTGTAAGTTTTTTTTATCAACTGAATTCACAAACTCTAATTGATAACATAAAGTTCATACCTTCAAATTCATTTTAATTTGTTATATATAATGAGAAAAAATCAAACTCATGATGCTAGAGTCATTAGATGAATCATTCTAACGACCATATTGAGAAAAATTCGCCAAATTTGATATTATCTTGCCTTTTAATTCTAGTTAACCTTTTTCAAACGGGTAGAAAAACAAGATCAATTCCCGGATATCTGTTGTCAGTGTCTACTTTCACCCTTATATTTATCATAATATTATAAATATTCAATTTGAAAAAGATAAAAAAATACATCACTGCATCATTGCTATGTATTGGAAAAAAAACAGCATTCAGGAACAAGCATATTGGAAAGAAAAATTAATTAAATTTATGAATATAGTATTGTAGAAAATAATATTATGCAGTGAACAAAAGTGATTATATTTTTCAAACTTTTTTTCTACTAAACATATATACTTGACAGACCCAATGTATTTAACTAGTAATTGTATCAACATAAAAAATGACTCTTTAAAAGTATTTAGTTCATATGACCATGATTGACTCATATAGTGAGAAAAAACAAAAAAAACAAATATCTATATATATATATATATATATATATATATAAAACAATTAATGTAGTAGAGCAACTTGTGCTGTTTTATTTGGGTAAAAGAGACATGCAATTTGAAGCACAAATTGTGGAGTATATTAATGAAGATGCCTCCAACTCACGCAATCTTGACGCGTTTTCTAAAAAAAAAAAAAAACAAAAAAACGCGTTATTACGTCACTCTCTTTTTCCCTTATATATAAACTTAACAAACCATATCATCTTCTCCACACAGACTTGCCGTTTTTTTTTGCTTCTTCCAAACTCTGCTTTCTCTCTATTGTCACTGTAACAATGTCTTCGAAGAATGGAGTTGTTCGTAGCTGCTTAGGTTCAATGGCCGATATCCAAAAGGTTTTTCAACGGTTTGACAAAAACGGTGACGGTAAAATCTCCGTCGACGAGTTAAAAGATGTGATCCATGCGCTTAGTCCTTCATCAACACCGGAAGAGATAGTAACGATGATGAAACAGTTCGATCTCGACGGAAACGGATTCATCGATATGGATGAATTCGTTTCTCTTTTCCAAATCGGCATTGGCGGAGGAGGAAACAATCGAAGCGATGGTAACGATCTGAAGGAAGCGTTTGAGCTTTACGATCTAGATGGTAATGGACGGATCTCAGCGAAAGAGCTTCATTCGGTTATGAAGAATCTCGGTGAGAAATGCTCAGTTCAGGATTGTAAGAAGATGATTAGCAAAGTTGATACTGATGGTGATGGTTGCGTTAATTTCGAAGAGTTTAAGCGGATGATGAACAGCAATTGAGATCGAGATTCAGATTTCGAATTTCAAATTCAAATTCCAGCTGGTGAAGATCGTATTAGCATTAATAAACTAGATAATATGTATATAGGGGATTAGAAACTTTCGATTTATATCTCCATGGTTAGTGACGGCGATTTAGGTTTTCAGATGGTTTTTTTGCCATAAACACTTGAAATTAATAGGCAAATCCTCCAGTTGATTCAGAAGTTTCCTATCTTTTTCTTTCCGTTTGTGTTGTGTTGCTTAACTTAACTACAAGGTGTTGCTTCATTTTAGTCTTTAATATAACTGATTTTAGAAGTGTAATCGAGTTTTAAACTATTCAAATCATGCAGTAAAAGTAAAATAATAACGAAACTCCCTTTTATTCGTAAGGCTGCATCACGACAATCACATTTCCTAGGACCAACTGCCATATTTAATTTTGAATAGTAAAGAGTAATTGTAATTTACAAAAAGCAAGTAGATATAGTACAAAGGTAAATATAGCAGTTAGCAACATTTTCAATCATTAATGTTGCTTAATGATTTTATTATATCTTCAATTAGACGATTACTGTCATTCGAAGTTCTTTACTTGAGACTTCGATCACATAAGAATAATTCATTTCGCAAACACGAAAGCTATCGATTTTACCGTCTCAACTAAGATTTTGATGGGCTAGTTTGGGCTGGCTGAGCCCAGATTGGTTAAAGCCTTGATTGAACCATTGAACTTCCTTCCAGCCTTTATCGGGCAACACTTGTTTTGTTATATACAAGTTTTGATAGAGACTTAGAGTAATTGATATATGAAACTGAGATCTCCTAAGTCCTTACATCACGGAATCATTTCAGTTTCTGTATTTTGAGATAACTAGGAGGAGGTTCGGACCAAATCCCTGATCGTCCACACTAGGCAATCAGTTCCTTTGCTTAATTCTTGTGCACTTGGTGAAAAATTGAAAATACAACAAGATCAACATTTGTGTTAACCACTAGGCTACTTTGTCGGTGTTCTTTGAGTTTTATAAGATCATATCAAAGAAATTCTTCTAGTTCACAAAGAAAAAGAGAAAGATCATCATATCCACACAATTCACGCTAAAGATACTTATGGAGAGATCTTTGTCTTAAACTTACACTTCACATGAACTTGCACACTTCTTGTAATCAAAAATCAAACACTAAAAACTAAACGAGTTCAATACATTAGCCAGTTTGAGTTGGTGCTAACCAATCGACAATGAAATGACCTAAATACCCCTCGCACCGGGAATATCAACCCACTCGATCTGTATCTCAACCTCTCCGCGCTCCACGTTCTGGAGTCTAAGGAACATATTCTGAACCAGCTTGCCTTGGTTCCACACAATATGAGACTCTTCAGAGAAAAAGTTTCCTCTGTTTGGTTGCACTTTCATTATAATGGTCCCATTGGGTAACTCACCTCCGATCTGACGTCGGTACTTGACAGCTTCAAGATATTGACCAATGTGAAACTCAGCTTCTCCCATTTTATCATCAGCCGAGAACAAGTCCTTGTCGTAAACCGTCTGTACAAACAAGATTGCTTCATTACTCCAATGAAACCTCTCAGCTTTTACATTGATCATGCTTAAGAAAGCTATTGAGGATCACTTACAATTTTAATGGGGAGAGTTGGATCATTCACAGAAAGAGTCAAATCCTCATTCCACTCAGGGTTTACACTATGTTTGATCACTCGAGTTTTCAGCTTCTGCATAAAAAAATGAAATCAAAATATAGAGAAATTAATGGACTATTTCATAAGTCTTTTCATCAGTTTTGTATTTTTGTTTATTTTTATATACTACTATCTCATAAAAATCCTAAATTGATAAATATATATCACTTTAAACTTTTAATGGATTATATACAAATCATTCTCACAATATTTTCACAAAAAATATCAATTGATGTAGATTAATATGAAAGGAATTTTTTTTATTAAATACAGACTTAAAGAAACTTTCTTTCATTGTTTTCCATTTTCTAGATTACACATTAACTGTTAATATATAAATGTTTTTATTTTTACTCCTCTTTATAACATGTCTTTATTTATTTTATTTATAAATAAATTGTAAGGAAATCGAAAAAATTTAAAATATTTTGTATTGATCAAAAATACATGTTTATTAAAATACTTATTTTAGTAATTAAAGAAAATTGTCGTTTTCATAATGTTTCTCAATCAGTAGTATAAATATTTCAACAAATATTCATGAAGAATACATATCCAATCTAGAAACGATCCACATAAGAACAAAGAGAAGAAGCAAAAGTCTTCGTTTTCGTTCTCAACTAATAATACAGATATCGACAATATATACTCAATAACATGTGCAAAGGACCACATATATGAAGTTGAAAAACAAATAAAATCTCGTCTACATTTATTATTATTATTTTATTTAATATTTTTATTGAGATTTCTTCGTCAAAATTGACTTGTATGCAAGTTATCAATCATACATAAGTCAAAAGAAAATATTTCCAGTTTTCTAATTACCCAATTACTTTTCAAACAAATAACAAATCAAGGTTCAAAGATTTCACATTAGCTTGTAAAATTAGGTCTAATTATGAAATGTAACCCCAGCAAAACAGCCAAGAACCCAAATCTTAAATTAAAATCTCTTCTATTGGTTTGAAGATCTCAAACTAATGAATCAATTAATCTACTGTCAAATCTGGTTTAAGCATCGCTAAACAGATCACAGTCCTTGTTATTACTCACTCGGTTTAATCGATGAGATTTCAAAACAAGCAGATGATAAAATCGAAGAGAATTACCTGTCTGCCAGACTGAACGATAACGTAAGGATCGCTACTGTTGGTAGGAGTATCTCTAATGGCGAGATTCACACCTCTCTTTACATGAATTTTGAGAAGACCCATTAGATTCTCCATTTTTGTGGTTTTTTGGGGGTCAAAAATGGCTTTCGAGTTCGAGTGGCTATGAGTTTGGAATTCGTAAAGCTTTTGATGACGTTTTATCTCAATTTATAGGGATATTGGAATTACAGAAAAATAGGAATAAATTATTTTATTATGCTTACCTCGAGCCACCTCTGTCTTTTTCTTTTTTTCTTTTTCTTTTTTCTTTTCTTAGTCAATTTTTCTTTTTCGGTCACAGACTTACAGCTATCTCTGTCCTTTTATGAACTAAAAAGACCTAGAATTGGCTAAATGATAAAATGATTATCCCTGTCCAAATAGAAGATTTATTGTATTTTACAATCGAAATTATATATATGATAATATTAAAAAAGGAAAATATAGGGAGATTTTATTCCTACTATGTATTGATTTTCTTGAATCAATAATAATATTGGTTA
Organism: Lepidium africanum; assembly: GCA_900406405.1. NCBI lineage: Eukaryota > Viridiplantae > Streptophyta > Magnoliopsida > Brassicales > Brassicaceae > Lepidium > Lepidium africanum. Next base: position 38,212 of record OVAX01000826.1, on the reverse strand, counting down.
TCTTTTTTGCTTTAATATAAGTTAAGTTGGAAAAAAAGTATAATTAACATAATACATTTGATATATTAATGGAAAATTTGGTTGTTGAATATATGAAAGATAAAATATTGAACCCATTATTAATATTTCTTTCAAAAGATAGGAGATTGAGATTTATTTTAATTTTTTGTTAACAAAAGAAATTTATTTATCATACAAAGATCTATAGGATGATCAGCATCAAAAAAAATAAAATCAAAATCTTTTTTTGTCATCATTAAATCGATAAGGCCGATCTGTAGCCTAAAACCTACTCTTATAAGCTATCATAATGCAGCGGGTAGATATCGAATTTTGGTATCAAGTTATTAGCTAATTCATAGTAATCACCAGACTGAGAGCAACTCAATAAAAAAATCAGAATTTATAAAATCAGTTTAGTTAATTTTATACAATTAGTAAAAAATTAGAAAAATATTTGTAATACACCAAAGATCTACATCCCGAACGGTAATTATATAAGGCAGAGAAATCAGAAGACCACAAGGTCATCGGCCAATTGTTCACTTATTGTTGACTATTATATTTTTCCATGACTTTTTTATGGGTCATTTTAAACTATTTTATTACAAATTCGTCGAAACTCTCTGACCAAAACAAATCATAACAAATATACTTTTAAATTGTGAAGATGAAGAGAACTTGTGCTAGAGAACCAACAACAAGAAGTTTTATACCGAAGGATTTTTTACTAAGTTGTCGTGATAAAAAAAAATTTATTCTAAAAATAAGACTTTAGATATTTTTCATATATAGAATTTTTTTCTTTGATAAAATAGTTACATATTCTTTATTTTTTCAATCATTAAATCATTTTAAAATAACTTAGTAACAATAGTTTAATTTGTAGTGGCTTCTAGTTAAGTTGAATTATTAATGACATTCTAATCTTTTCAATTGTAAGATTGAACGTGAGATCCACTTGCGAATTCACTATTCTGATATCATATAAAATATATGGTTGAGAAATAAAAAATGTTACACGAAACAGAAAACATTTTTTTTAAAATTGTTAATTAATGTGTAGTTGAAGTTAGAGAACTTATTAAAAAGGATTTAAAGAATTCATATGATTTTTTAAACAAAAAGGAATATATATCTAGGGTCGGTAGTGGGAGGAGTCAATCGAGGGTCGCTGTCACTGCTTACTCTGTGTATCGGATTGACCAAGGCATGCATCGTCTATAGAGTTGATAATTAGAAACCTTTCACGGAAAATTCCGATTTTATGACCATTGAGTTGGTGTCTCAGGCATGTAACATGACTGATTTAATCAGATCTAATTACTTATCTAATAAATTCAGATAAGCATATATTCAAATCTCTATAAATATTAGATTTCTAGAAAACGGTAGGAAAATAATTTTTTTTTTGAAAGAAGAGCATTCAAGAAACATTTACCACTGCCAATTCAGACTTATGACCTACTTCGTCGACACATCGATTTTGCTGAAAACAAAACCTTTATTTTTTAGGGGAAAAACATTGAAAATACATCAACTAATTAATTTTTATCAAAAAACACACAAACTTTTTCAGTTACCTAAAAAATACACAATATGTTTTGTGTTGTCAATTTAGTATATCATCTTTTAAAAACTAAAAGTTTCACACATACGGTGTTAATTTTTTTAATCCACATGTGTTTTAGTAATATAAAATATCACTGTTACCCTTGTAAGCAAATTCAAAATAGAGATGAGTTGAACTTAATGAGCTTTATTGTGATGAAATTCAAACATAAGTAGCTCTAAAAGTTTTATTGAGCAAGAAATATAAAAGAGAAAAGAAAGATACAAATTTGTCACCAAAAGATGAAAAAATCGATTCTTTCATATAAGATGAGAAAGAGAGGCTGCTGCTATAGCCAAAGTTGATCATAAATCTACATTACAAACATATATATAAAGCTTGCTAAATCCTAAATACAATTGGGCTTGACATTGTCTTGGGCTTATCTCTTACACTCCCCTGCAAACTTGGCGTCGGGTGTAGACACAATGACAAGTTTGGAACTGCAAATAAAGATGCCTTGGACAGAAACATGAGAGGTCTTAGTGAAAGAGAGATGTGGACTGATGCTTCATTCTTCATTTAGAGATAGGAAACCAATTCCTTCAAAACTATGTGAAAATTCTTGGCCTATACTTGGAGATCTATCATGACTCACTCAGAAGTATCTTTTGTACTTGACGAGTTTAGTATAGTCTCTCAGAGGTATTTCAGCCATTGCTTCACACAATATATGATTTTGTACCCAACACATAAGAGATCAAAACCTACTTTGACTGAAACTTGGTTCCACTAAAGCTCCTCTTATCTAAACATGAAGCTAATAAGTTCTTCTATGCTAATAAGCCAGTACATCCATCTGTCTTTTTCATCCATTTCCCACCCTAAAAAATGCATCTAACCACTCTTTTTTTTTCTTTCAGACATTATCACGAGCAGCTTGTGTGCACTAATAAAAAAAACAGAAACTTGCAACTCCAAACAAACCATCATCATCGTCTCTTTCACTCATAAAAAAAACCTACACCCTAGAATGCATATTGCTTTCTTTACCTGAAATGCAATGAAAGTCGGCTTGGATTTATGGTCCTTGATTCAACCCGCAAGTAATCTGAGCAGCAACAATAGTAACCTTGAGCCTCCTCCGGAAACGGTGAGCTTGGATTGAAACTTTGAAGATTTTCAGAAGAGCATGAACCTGAGAACTATAACGATCTAAGTTGAGCTTAAAGCTCACTTGAGCGTTATTACTTGAATGTTCAGCTCCTCAATTCCAACGCAGCTTGTTACATAAGAAAGCTTCTTGTGTGGAGGCTATATGAGATGAAAAACCCATGAATCCCAAAAACCAACATGGCTCTGATACCATGTAAGCAAATTCAAAATAGAGATTGGTTGAGCTCAATGAGCTTTATTGTGATGAAATTCAAACATGAGTAGCTCTAAGAACTTTATTGAGCAAGAAACATAAAAGAGAAAAGAAAGACACAAGTTTGTCACCAAGAGATGAAAAAGATTGATTCTTTCATATAATATGAGAAAGAGAAGCTGCTGCTACAGCTAATATTGATCATAAATCCACATTACAAACATATATATAGAGCTTGCTAAACCTTAAATACAATTAGGCTTGACATTGTCTTGGACTTATCTCTTACAACCCTTAATCATTATCTAAAGTGTTAAAAAATGTAAATACAAAAGAATTATTATTCTTAAACAAAAGAAAAACACAAACAAAACACAATTCTCTCAATAAACTGAAATAAGTATGTCTTTCATCCCAAACATACATGTCTCTGTTCTAAGATGTATTATGTGAGGACTCAGTAGGTGTAACATTACGTTCACATCCTCGTCTTGAAGAACCACGACCACGGCCAAGTGGTCGGCCTCCACATCGTCCAGAAGAAGATGGTGTTGTAACTACAAGAAGAGCTGATGAAACCAAAAATCTCCATGATATGTGGAGAAAACTTGGTGTTGCAGCTTTGTGTCTTCTCATGCCTCTGAGATATACGCTTCATTGTTTGTCTTATAATCTCTTCAACCATACTAATAACTGGTAATCGTCGAGCATCTCTTATTGTACGGTTAAAACTTTCAGAAAGGTTATTGCAAACATCCTCACACCTAGCATGGTGAGTAAAAAATGCTCTAGAACAAGTAATCAGTTGTGTTTTCAGCAAGTCATCATGAGCCAACACATTAAAATCCTTTAGAGCATTCATGTTATATGCATAATCACCCTCTGAAACACTAAATGCAATCGCCCAAAAATAACTCTCATACTCATCAACACCATAAATCTTCTTTCACCTGGCAAAAATGTTCCTAGCACAATGCCTATGCTCTACATTCGGTAATATGTCTGCAACAACATTAATCATTCTGTTTTGTTTTTCTGACGTAACTGTCAAACCACTGCCTAAGTTCAGCTGCAAATCGTTCGTTAACCTATCCACAAACCAAGCCCACGACTCATTGTTCTCTACTTTAACAATTGCCCAAGCTATCAGATACATCCTATTATCTGCATCACGCCCTACTGCCGCTAGAATCTCACCCTTTAATTCCCATTTTAAGAAGGCACCATCAAGACCTATTATCAGTTTGCAACATTGTTTCTACGTCTCCCGCAAAGATTCAAAACAAACATAAAAACTTGTCAAAAACTTGCTTACCATTGTCACAAGGAATTCTAACAATCTCTGTTGTCGTGTTTCTGTTGGATCTCCTAGTCTCAGCTTCATAATCCCACAACTTTGCAAATTGTTCTTGTTAAGTTTCTATAACCATGTCCAAAGCTATCCTCCTAGCTTTAGTGCATATTCATTTAGAGACTGATATTTTGTATCGAAATATTATCTCATCTTTAGTATCTATCCACTTCAAACCAGGTCTTCGTTTCACTTCATCTCTAAATAAATGAGCAATCGTTCTTTGTTTCAACATCTTAGCTTTTGTGGACTTTAGGTGGTTATGCCAATCAACATACATCTTCACCATCCATATCCCTTTTGGTTTTTCGAGTGAACAATAGATCTTCTAATCCCAATTTTTATGTGTACAAATTTCTCAAAGCTTTGTCTTTTCCCACCTAGAAAGCTTAACATCGTAATTAGTCTTCAGAATGTACTGCAACAATTGATCTTTAAATTCTTCTCCATTCTTAAAAGTTTGATTCAACCATAAGTAGGGAGGCTGATCTTTCTGATATCTCTTCTTCGAACCCTCAGCTTCGATTCGGTTAAAATCCTCCCATTCGTCGTCAGTGTCAACAGCAAGCTCTGGATGTTCAACATCTACACATTGCCTCTCAAATTTAGTTGCAACAACTTCAACCTCAATCTCTCTGTTTTCACAATTGTCACCTCCTCTAGTAACATCGTCTTCAGTACCCTCTTCTACTCTATATTCGTCAATCTCATCAGCTTCATCAAAAATTTTCCTAAATCGTGGATCATTTATTCCTTTTTCTATTATATCTTCTTCTACTTCTTCACCGTATTTGTCATCTCTTCTGTCACCATCCTCTTCCTCCAAATTTATTTCTTCATCATCCTCTTGCTGCAGATATATATTATCCAAAATAACCTCTGAATCACTGCAAATAATAAGTTGTAGCAAAAAATTAATGAGTAACAACAAAAAAAAAATGCTAACAAGTATAATAATGACACATACACATCATCAATTCACTAAAACTCACGATTTCATAAATAATATAAACCCCAGATCAAAATGACAACTAATAACAACCTCAAATCAACTTTCTATGTCGAAGCCACAAATTAATTGATTAAATCCACCAAACTCAAAATCGATGTACTAAACATGTACAAATCGATTTACTAACCCCTTAAGCATTTTTTCTACCAAATCAAAATAATTCCAAAAAAACCCAGAACATAAACCACAAAACAAGTATGAATGAACTCATAAATTTGAATAGATGAAAACTTACTCCATATTAACCAAATTTTCTCTGTCGTTAAATACTAAACCTTCCTTCATTCTTGATTAACACTCAATTTCATCTGCAAGTGTCGAAAAATTTACTTTTAGATTTAGGGTACATAATGAGTTTTTTTTTTGTCCAAATCAATTTAGGCAAAATTACAGAGGGTAACATCGACTTTTTTGGTTTACCGTAATCACATGTGTTAAAATTATTAACATTGTCTTAACGTCACATAACGGAAGTTTAACTCTGTTAATTTGCAATTGTGAAACTCTTAATGTTTGAAAGATGGGGTATTAAAATAACAACGAAATATAGATTGTGTATTTTCTGGTAACCCAAAAATTTGAGTATTTTTTTTGATAAAAACTAATTAGTTGATGTATTTTTAAGCATTATTAACCGGATGCTAGACCCGATTGATGACATTATTTAAAATATATATTAGAAAAATGAGTGACTGAAACATAAATTATTCAAAAATGATCGGTTAAAAATAGCAATTAGCAAAAGAGAATTTGCAACGAAGATGATTGGTAAGTTAAAAAGTTGATCAGTGATATTACAATGGTTGAATAGTATAATGAAATAAAAATTTGTATGTAAAATTTGGTTTAAATAATTATTTTTAAAATTATGCAATAATATATAATTTAACATTCTTGGTATAAATATATATATATATATATATAAATTATAATTATTATTTTTAGATTAATATTTTCATAATAGCAAAAAACTATATCTATAAATATATTAACATTTGTGTCAATAAATATTGATATGTGTGCCTACAAAGATGCAGAATATTAAGAAAATTGAAAAACAAAAATGTTCTTAAACCACAATTTTGTGTAAAATAGAAAAATAAATAATCGTTTGTATTTATAAATAATAGTCGCTTTTAAAATGTCCATACATAAATCCGTTTCAAAACACATTTCAAACAATCTTATTTCGTTTGTAAACAATTGTTTCCAATGACTTCAAATGATGTACTGATTAATCATAATTTAAGCTTATCATTTGAAAATGACATTTTGAATGCTACTAGTAAGAACCGTTATATGTAAGTAATTGGCGTTGTCATGTCTCCAACCTAAAAAATTAAATAAGTTATGCCAAACATGTTATCTATTATTACTAGGCTAGTGCCCGCGCTACGCGGCAGGATCGTTTTTAATTTTATATGAAATCGAAGCAAATATTTAAATTTGTGAGAATTATGAGAGGTTTATCAGTGAAAAGAAAAACAACATTTTTAGACATTGCAAAATAATATTTCGGTTGGATATTTTGTCAAAAATCACGGCTACTTTGATGAAGATTGTCCATGTTCAAGTGGTTGAACTTGTTCTTCTCGGTTGCTTTATACAGAATTTGTAAGCACTGAAATTACAACAAGTATTACGTAAAGTTATATGGGTATTTATTGTATTTGAAATTACCTGAGTTGTGATAGTGAAGATTGTTGAAGATCTTTTTGTATACGACATTTCTATTTGCTGATTTGTTTTCTTTTTGTGTGGTGCCACTCCAAATTTGTAGTCCTTCTTTTGATGTGATGCGAGATAAAGCAGCATAAAATTGACCATTATTGAATACATGTTTGGGTAGATAGATACCAAGATTTTCTAAATTTTGATCTTGGCTTTTGTTTATTGCCATCGCATAACAAACTCTAACTAGAAATTTTCGTCTTCACATTTTATATGAACAATCTGTATATGCCATTGTCATGATGATCTTTGGTATAATCACTTTTTTTCTCGACATTGGTGCCGATTAGTAACTCTGCTACAACATTTTTGGGTCCAAATGTTTTCCAAGATAAATACAGATTTTCTGCATATTGGGTGATCTGTTTTTAAGGTCTCCATTCACCTATTAACAATACTTATTAATACATAACAAAATAATAATAAAATAACAAATTGATCTGTTGCAAATCCAAAAGAAGGGAAAACAAGGGCACATACCTATTAGTATATGAACGTTCCATCTGCACTTTTTTTCTTTTTTCTTTCTTTACTATTTAATTTGATTATGTTATTTTATATTATTATTTTAATATATATGTTTGATTAACTACAGTAAATTTATATGGTAAACTATGTCACTCATATTATTATTTAATTATGTAAGTAATTATTTTATATAAATTATATATTTAAATAATACAAACTAAAAGAACTAATATAAAAACTAAATTCAACAAGATATTAAAAATATAGTACAAACTTAGTAAGATTAATTTTAATTGTAAAAACATAAAACTACAAAACTATAAAAAAAACCATATTGCAATTCTATAAATATTTTGATTAGTTTCCATTAAAAACATAAAATTGTAAAATATAAATTCTTATAAGATTGAATATATAATCTCTCATTTAGTTAAAACATACAATATATAACTAACATTAATATAATCTCTTTTTTAGTCGAAAAAATTAAATATTATAGATATATATATTTATATATGGTATAATAAGGTCAATATCTGAAATCTTGTATGGTATAATGAGGTCAATATTTGAAATCTTGTAATTTATAGCAAAAGAACAAAGTACAAAAGATAATTATAATTATTAATAGAAAAAATAGAAAAAAATGTTAAAAATTAATAATATAGAATAAACACGAAATTCTTTTTCGTTGGACTCTAACTATAAGTATTACCTAATTTTAGTTCGTTTATTATATTCGACTTATATTAGTACTTGTGATTCGTCAAACCATATTGATAACATTAAAATAAAAAAAAACAAATTATATTTTTATTAGCTAAATATATAAATTAAATATTTTATATAGTTCCTACAAAAACGATTATTGCATGTTACCGTTTTGATAATAGTTCTCCTCCTAAAATAATATAAAATAAATACAAAATTTTTGATCGGAACAAAAATAATCTAACGTAATCTAGCTTGTAACTTTCATAGAATCAAAATTGCTTTTTGATTTTATTATAACATTTATGATTAATTGATTCTAGTTTGTTCCTCTTCTTATTTATCAAAATTACAATGAAAAAAGTATCTTATAATAAAATAATAATATAAAATATATTCTGCATGATCTGCGTGACTGCATATGTTCTACATTATCTGCATAATCTACATTTTTTTATCAGTGTTTACCATTTGAAGCCTTTATTAACATTCCAAGTTTCCATACTGGCTAGAACATTTTTTCTTGGACGATGGCCGGAGGTGGGGTGTTCTTTTCTATTTCCATTCTGCATTATAGAAGTAGTTATAAATTTGTATACTAACATATTAAAATGGAAAGCAATGAATATTGACATTATACGCTGTTCAGACAGATTATTTACCTTTTCATAACCTCTTCTACAGCTTGTAACCCATATATAATTCATATATATTTTTGTTGAGCTGCTTGAGTTCAAATAAAGTTTAATTTCCTGTAATTAATTACAAACATTACATTGTGGAGTAAGAGAATGGCGCATCAAATGATGAGTGTAGTGAAAGTTAGTGAGATTGGAGAAACATATGTAGTATTTCTTAGTAATGATGTACGCTTGAAATTTGAACTCATACGTCAAACCTCTATTATAAAAATTATTAAGTGGACAATTGTAATAGAAATACTATCATTGGAACTACAAATTTATTTGAAATATTACTAGATTTGTTTTGTTACCTATGAAAGTCTTTGGGTTCAAGCAAGTCAAGACAACAACACCTTTTTAACCAAATAATCATGGAGTTCTTTACGTAAGGCCGAGGCTTGTTCATCCCAAAGCGTAACGCGGATTGTAGTATTGCTGGTGGAACCAAATTTAGAGAAGATGTTATTATAGATGTCAGAATATTTATATTCGTAAGAGTAGGGACGAACTCTTCAAGTAAGAGAAGAAGGATAATCTTTTGGGCTGAGGTTGAGTCTTCCACGTTAGAGCCTTTAATTTCCAATATTTGTCCACCACATCGATACAATAGAGGGGACATCAAAACTATAGATACAAATTTAATGTATAAAAATATTGTTAGTATGTATATGGGTAAATTAGACAGATGTGTAAACTACTTTACATCAACAAACCACTTTGGCATGTCAAGGTACATTAGTTGATACATAGGAAACCATATTAACACATGTTATGTTGTAAGGAAACGTAAAGAAGGTAGGGAACATAATTATTTTCAATTTTTTTTGTGGGTAAGTAAGTACGTAAGGCTAGAACTATATTTTACTGGAGAAGTTGGTAAGATTCTTTTTAGTAAAAGTAAACCCCAAATGTAGTTTGGTTCATTTTCTTAAAGAGTGCGAAGATCTGTAAATTTTTAGACGACACTCGTACCTTTTCATCCAATAGTAGGAAATTTAGACTGATGAGAGCTCTGTTCTGTGTGGGGTTTCGTGTTTCCCACATACGTAAAATGCGGACCATGACATGCTGCATTGTTTTCCCTACAACAAGTTCAGTTAAAGATTTTTTTTTTCAATGAGAGCATGTGAGTTTGTTGGTTGAGAAGCCATAGGGTAGTAATTTTGGATGAATGACTAAAAAAATATAAGAGTTTTTGTTACTGATGATTATATAAACATATTTTAGAAGAGGAGTAATCACTGTGTGTTTTAATTGTGATTTAAATTTTGTATACATAGTAATAAAAGCTGTGTTGATCATTTTATTGTAGTCGTAATTGTGAAAAGAAAAACAGTGAAACTTTATACTTTCTTATTTCCACAAACGTCAATGAATTAACAGAAATCAATGTATTTAATCTTATGATTCAGTTGGGATTCCTAATGTTACAAAATTTATGTTTGGAAAATATTATTTATAGTTTTAGTTTATACAATATATCGAAAATTTAATTGCTTTTCATTAATGTGTATATATATAGTATATATATATATATGCCTCTTAGAAATTCTTATAGAACTTTCATTTGTATATCTCGATAAATGTTTCAGTTGGCCAAAAGTAAGAATTTGTAACTGATGTGTGTTAAATTGCTGAATGAAATTGTTAATTAATTACATTGAATTTTTTAGAACGTATTATTTCCTAATTGCTAAGAAGTTTGAAGTCAAATATAAGGTAAAGATAAGGTAAAGAAATAGCTTGATGTGGCTTTAATTTGTATGACGTGTTTTAATCTTATTATTTTATAGGTTATAAGAGAAGTTGAATTTGATGATGTGTCAGATGCTAATGCTGGAGAAACATTCTTTCTTTTATATATATAACTAGGATGGTACTCACGCTTAAAGCGTGGATTATAAATTGTTTTTTAAACTAAACTATAATGTTATGTTTGTGGGTGGTATAAAATAGTTATTGAAAGTTTTGTTTATGGATTAATCACATGTGCAATATATAACAGAATTACATATTTATATTTCATAATATCTGTATGTACGTTTTTGCCTTTTAACATTTTTACTATTTACTTGTTGTATTTTATAGAAATTAGAAGTATCTTTATAACATATTATACCCAAATTGTGTAAAAATGTGACATATTGATCCTATGTTGCTGATTGTAAGTTAAATATATTGTTAATTATTTAAAGTATCCAGAATTTTATTGTAAAAAGTATAATTTCAAAAATTTCTAGTACTCATTTTCCCATTTAAAATAAAGCTTTAATGATTTAATAGATGTTAGCAAAATAAACCATTATATTAGAATCTAAGATCCCAATACGTATTAGTCCAAACTTCTGCTAAGACAAAAAAAACATAATATTTTTTCCCTTGTTTATCAATATACTACTTTGAAATAATATGATGAATTTTTGTTTGACAAAGTATAATAAAAAATCGCTAAACATGAAAAAAAAATTGGTAAATAAAGACATGATAAAATTTCAGAACAAACGATAATTTACTTGTAAGATAAAGATGATTACTTAAATCAGTTTCACTCTGCTCTTGCATGACTCCTTCTTCCTCTGTCAAATCTAAGTTGCAGGTTTTACCATCTTCTTTAGATCTTGATATCATTGCAGCAACATCGCTCTTGAAACAGGGTTTTATGTTTTTCAATTAAAACTATGATGATTATTCTTGAAAAACAACAATTTTTTAGATCTTTTTACCCATCTGTTTTCTTCACATGATGTAACCTATATATATGAGCACTATATAAGTAACTATCTCAAATTAACACTTCAATTTTGAAAACATATTAAAACATTACGTATTGAAAAAAATTATATTTTTTGGTAAAAAAATTCAATTATTTGGTAAAAGATTTTTGTAAAAAGTATTATAATGCATTAGAAGAAGTTGCAATTTAACACTTCAATTTTTTGGTAAAACATATTGAAACATTTTAAATTGAATTAAAAACAATATGTATAAATTGAAACGAAAACATTTTAAAGAAAATTAAAATATATACGTAAATACAAAGTTTTATATAATATTCATCTTTTAAAATCAAATGAGTAATAGAAAAACATGTCATTCAAGTATTAGAAATTATCTTACAGCGCATTAATGGTGTGAGTGTCGTGTCGTACGATTGTTCCTGTCTCCGTCGAAAGCTAACCTCTGTTATATAATATGTCCCACTTGATAGCCTCGACGACATAACCCAAGGGTAACGATTAAACAACACTTGCAAAACCAAAAACACAAAAGCTTTCATAAGTTCTTGGGAGATTAAATTGAGCTTAAAAGAAGTTTTGGGTAGAATCATTAATTTTTTATTGACCTTCTAGAACTTCTGTAGAGACAAACATGATGAGCCTTGAGAAAGCGTATTATGGTACAGTGTAAGGAACAATGACATGGAAGCTGAGAAGTATTCCTAGACATACCATAATTTCAATATAAAAAAAAATCAACTTGTGACAAAAAAAACGTTTGTGACTTACAAAACCTCAAAGAGAAGATATTAGCAAAAAAAAAAGTTTGTGACTTACAAACCTCAAAAAGAAGATATTAGCAAACAGAATTAAAAGAAACTCAAGGAACTGTATCATTCAGTTTAAGAAAATGAAACAAACTAAACACACTAGAATTTCGTTTTAGAGTAGACACAACTATAGTAAATATCAAATAAGTCAGAAAAAGAAGGCATTAAAATAAGTTAAAACTCTATTTTTAGATATCTTGCTTTTTGTTGCCATTATAAAGCTCTTTTTTTTTCTCTCTATTGGTGGAGAAGGGAAGAGTGTAAGAGACAGAGTAAGAAGAGCAGATACAAGCAGAGTAAAATCAAATTATTCAAAAGTAGAAGACATGAAAATACCACAAAACTCTATTTTCTCACCTTTTGTTCCATTCTAGTATAACAAATTCACCCACAAACAGTCAATTAATTATACTGACTCACATTCCAGAGGTGAAAAATCAAGAAGAAGTAGGTAAAAAGAAGATTACTTTGGTGATAACCTTAATTTTCTCAAAGAGGAACTTAGAGTAGAGTTGTGTTTACGTTAAGAGCTCATCCAGTCGTCTAAGAAGCATCAAAATTTCTTCTTTGATTCACTTCGTCTACATAATAGATAGATCGTGTTTACTCCTTGAAACCTGCAAGAAAGTTTTACTGATTACACGTGCATGAAATTTTTTTGTCTTGATCTAACCTTTTGTCCTTAAAAAATTACTTTTAAGGACAAATATCATTTTTTTAAGGACAAAAAGTTATACAATTCCTAAACAACCAATGAAGGTATAAAATCAAATGGAAATGAAGGGTAAGAGTAAATCAAACCTCTTCACCGAGAAGAGAAGTTGGCGAAACACCAGAAGCATCTGTCTCTGTTTTTCGTAATTGACCATTTTCGAAGCCCTAAGAATCCAATAATTAAAAATGATAAATGATAATCGTAGCAGAGAGGACTATGATATGAAGATACATATTCTTGGGATACAAACAACGTGACAATGTAAATTGCAAAAAAAACTTAAGAAATGACCCAAACAATGATAAACTCAAACAATGATCTGAGGATACAATCCAAATTCACGACAAGTGATATAATGTAGAAAAGGAAAAAAAAACATAATAAAAAACCCAAAAACAGGAAGCTATTTCGAGGGGGTTAAGGACCCATAAGATAGCCGAAAAACAAACCAAAAAGAACGAAACCAAACTTACTGAGTGTGTCATATGGAAAATCCACACGGCGGGAGAATACACCGAGCCGAATAGTTTCCATCGCTTTTGAAGAGCAAAATCAATTCAGAATAGAAGAGATTAAAGACATATATATATATATAAATACATGTAAATGATCTTAGGGGATAAAGACATTGAGGAAGGTGAGAACTAAAGGGGTTGAGGAAAGTGGGACTAACTACATCGATGAAAATGAAGACAGTTACTAACACCTAATATATTATTTTTGTTTTAAAAATGAACAGTTGGTGAAAAAATAATTTTACTAAAAGTGCTTAAAGTAAAAACACAACCTTTTTTTTTGTTTTCGTAATTATTTTGTTAATTAAAAGAACCAAAGCAACACAAACATTGTCTGAGAAATCAATTATAAATTAATTTTTGAAATGGGTTTTGCACATTTGTGTAATAGACCAGGTTTAAACTGAAACCAAACTTGCTTTAAGACATAATGTTGGCACTTAAAATTTTACGGAAATAACTGTTGGTAAAATTAAATTCCACAGCAATTAATAAACAATAGTTACGAAAATGACTATATGTTAAATTAAATTTTAATGCAATTAACAAACAGTAGTTCTAGAAAATGATTGCTTTTTAAAGGGTCTCACTAAACGTACTTCTATTTTAATAAGTAGAGATTAACCTTGAACATTTTATTTAGATTGAGGAGCTTATCCATAATTGAATGGAAACCACTCAAAACCAACTACTATTAAAAAAATATTTTTCAATGTGAGATTTAATGTTGTGGTTACATAGAAAATATGTGAAACACTAAATTTGGTGTTGGTTTTTTTTTGTTTGTCAATAATTTGATTGATAAAGTTTGATTTCTAGTTCAAATCTATTTTTAAACCATTGGTTGAATAATGTAAACCATCATACCGATAAAAACTTGGCAATTAGTCTTGTTTCTAAATCAAATTTGGTGTCTGACATAAACTTTTCATTAGCTTCCATTTATATTAGCTTCCATTTATATGATAATAGAAGCCATTTAGATTGGCTAACTTTCAGCATGGTGATCTTATCTTTCTTTGTTATAACAAAAAGTGTATATACCTATCTTTTAATTACTAATATCTTATTATATTAAGTAATGGCCAGTATATGTCACATGATTTATTACTTATTAGATCAGATCATGTCAACGCTTTATTATATAACTAGGATTATACCCACACAATAGTGTGGGATTTGATTATTTTTTTAACCATGTTTTTTTTGTTCTTAGACCCGTATTGATATTTTGAATGTTGTTGTAGAGGTCCAAAATTTGAAGNTATTGATATTTTGAATGTTGTTGTAGAGGTCCAAAATTTGAAGCAAAATTAATATGAATTAGAGAAACCGAACACGATAAATTACCTTAATAGATCATAAATCTGTGTATTTGAAAAACCAAACCTAAACTTGAATCCGAACCAAATCAAAAACAAAATTTGTTAGATTTTTTCTATTAAATCTCTTTTAATTTTGAATTTTTATATATAAATACTCGAACCAGAACTCGATCTATACCGAACCAAACTCTATCCAAACAATAAAAATATTTGGATAAGTCTTAAATCAAAATAAGAAAATACCGAATTAGATGAACTGAACCCGATAGAATACCAAAAAGGTATCCTAAAACTATATACCCGGAAAATCGAATCCAAATCAGAACCGGAACCGAATCAATAACCGAATTTGTAACCGATTTTTTTTATCTTAGCATTTTAAATGTCTTTTCATTTAATATTTATTAATTTAGATTTTTTAAATAAATATCTGTAACAAAACCTATCTCAAACCTATTTTTAAGGGTTGTTATGAACTATAAGTTAATTCATCCTAAAGTTTATAACACGGTTAAAATGAAAGTGTCTTCCACTTTAATATATAAGATATATATATGTAAGAAAATAAAAAAGAAAAGGAAAAGGATACATTTGCATTTGTTCACCAAATATACATTGCAATATCTTAATTTAACGTTTTTGTATACAATTGGTAAATAATCCTCATATTTAGAAACAAAAAAATTAGTATTTCACGGTAAGAATTTCATGGTAATTTGTTTGGGATATAGCAACTGAAACTAGATAAAGAAATAATCAAAATTCCTATAGTTTAACGAACTCTAAAGTGGGACTAACATTTTGGATTGCCCAATTGGTTTGCCCTTTATTTAGTTAGACACTAGATGGAGAGTTTGATTCCTGCTCAGCTCCAGTAGGAGAACTTAAGCTATGGATCAGGCCGTAGTCGATCCAATTGTTACTTGTTGGCAAAAAAAAAAGCGGGAGTGACATCTCTAGCAATTACTGACATCTCTAAAGCATATGACAGAGTGGAGTGTCTTTCTTGAAGTTTGCTTTAGAGAAGATTGGTCTTCCCAGTAAATGGGTCATTCTGATGATGATATGTGTCTCATCTGTCAGCTTTCAGGTACTTATTAATGGTTCGCCGTTTGGAAACATTAAACCCACTAGGGGTTTGAGACAGGATGACCCCCTGTCGCCATATCTCTATGTTATATGTATTGAAATGTTGGTCAGGATGCTTAATTTGGCTGAAGGATCGAGCTCACTATCTGGATTAAAAATTGCTAGAGCTTCACCGCCTATTTTTGATTTATGTTTTGCTACGATAATCTTTCACTGTTGGGAAAATGATGAAGAAATCTCTCACCTCGTTGGTCTTATCGACGCATATTTTCTGGCCTCTGAACAACATTTAAATTATGAAAAATCAAGTGTAACTTTTGGAAGCAAAATTTTGTAGGGAAGACGAGAGGAGATTATGAGAAAGCTTGGTATATCACAACAAGGTGGAGAAGGAATGTATCTCGGCCTCCCTGAACGCTTAAAAAAGTTTAAAGTTTCGGCATTATCTTATATTGTTGAAAGACTTGAAAATAAAATTGGTGGTTGGCAGCATAAGTTTCTTTCTCAGGGTGGGAAAGAAGTGCTTTTGAAGGCGGTAGTCTTGCCCTTCCAACTTATACGACGCAATGCTTCAAGATCCCCTAGAAGATTTGCCAAAAAATTATTTCTACAATGTCAAGTTTTTGGTGGAGCAATAAGGCTGATTCGAAAGATGTTCACTAGAAAGCATGGACTAAGCTCACAGAACCAAAGGAGAAAGGTAGAATAGGGTTCCAAGATCTTACAGCTTTTAATATTTCACTTCTTGGGAAGCAGATTTTGGAAAATTGTGTCCAATCCAGAGTCTCTGATTGCTCGGGTTTTTAAAGGAAGATACTTCAGTAAAACAATTATATTGAACGTTGCAATAGGATCACGCCCTTTTTATGCATGGAGAAGCCTTATGTCTGCTCAATATCTAATGAAAAATGGGCTAAAGAATACTATTGGAAACAAAAGAAATACAAAGCTTTGGAAGGATAACTGGATCTCTCAAAATCTGCCTTCGGTCCCTACTACAAAACAAGTCATTCCTGTAGAGTTCAGACCTTACCTTAAGGATGATGTTCTGGTTGCAGATCTCTTAGAATCTGTTTATAGAGGAGTCTAAACAAGCAATTGAAGCAACCAGACAAGGTAGTTCGCTTACTAAGGATGGGGTTATATGGATACATAGTAAGAATGGGATTTATTCGTCTAAGTCAAGATATTGGGTCCTTAAGAGTGTTATTCATCAGAGAGGTTATGAAGATCAAGTACTGCGGCGTAATCATAATGCGTTATACATGCAAATCTGGTGCCTATAGACTAGCACAAAGCTTAAATATTTTTTATGGAAATGCATCAGTAACTGTTTGGTTGTTGGGGAAAACTTAAACAACAAACACATCTTAATAAAAGCGACTTGTCCACGAAGCTTAGGGGAGAAGGAATCGATTTGTCATATCCTCTTTCATTGTCCCTGTGCAAGATTGATTTGGGCTTTAGCACCTGTGCATTCACTAGCTCACGGTATTACTTCTCATTCCATGTACTTTTAACTTACATTGGTTCTTGAATGAAGCTAAATTGTATCCTGAGTTGGCTGGTAATGAAAGATATACACCTTGGCTATTGTGGTAAATCTGGAAATCTAGAAATTCATTTATCCATGAGTGTATTGAGATTTAGGAAAATGATATTGTGAATAAGGAAATTGAGGATGCTAATGAATGGCGAAATAGAATGGAGACCAGAAACACATCATCTTCTTTACGACCATCCCTGGTGAATTATAAATGGCAGGCTCCGCCTGGTATAAATGCAATATTGATGGGTCTTGGTCATATCATTTTGATGTGTGTGGAGTAGGTTGGGTATTACGAGATCATTTCGGGGAGGTTAGATGGCTTGGAGGCAGAGCGTATAGTAGGTTGAATTCTTGCCTTGAAACCAAGGCTGAGGTTCTCCGGTGGGCTGTTCTTTCTTTGTTAAGCCTTGACTACTCTAATGTTATCTACGAAAGTGATTCCAAGGTGCTAATTCAAGCTCTCAACAAGAAAGAATAATGGCCTATTCTACTCCCATGGACGGACAACATTGAAACTTATGTAGAGACCAAAATGATCTTGTTTTTAAGTTTAAATGTAGGAAGGCAATGACTGATAGGATAGCTAGGAAGTCTCTCTCCTCTAGGAGTTATGATCCTAAGCTCTATACCTTGGTGCCCAAGTGGTTAGAAGCTCTTGTTATAAGAGATAAACTCTGTATGTGATTGATTTTGATGAATGAAAATGTTTGATGTCTGAACCAAAAAGAAAAAGAAAAAGGAACTCTAAAGTTGAGCATTGTATACCTATTTCTGTTTGGTTAGTATTATTTAGAATTTTGGATTGTGGGTAAATTGATGTAAAAGTCTCAGTTCAATCTTTTTTTTTGGGTCGGATTTTGTTCGGTGTTGATAATGTGTTATAAATCTTATCCTTATTCGAATTGAATTTAGTTTTTTTTTTGTCAACAATAGACCAAACTGGCCGGTCCATTAGTCAAGTTCCTAATATAAACACTGGGAATCGATAACTATATATACAAAGTGCACATGCCTTTAGTGGACTTACCATATACCAATAGACTAAATGCCACATGCAATTAGATTTATTCAGATCAAATATATTTGCGATCAAAATATTTATTAATTAAATTTCTTTTCTTTTCTTTACGAAAAATTCGTATGAATATACTTGATCAGTTCAAATCAAGTATTTTTATACGAATTTTTGTAAGAAAAAAAGAGAAATTTAATTAATAAAATTTTTTGAGTATTTTAGATTCTCTTTACGAAACATTTAAACTAAAAACATCTTATTACAAAAGCCAATTTGATAGTGCAAACTCGTTATTCAAGTTTCTAACCATATACACATTGGATTAAGGATCGAATCGGATCGATCAATATGATAGACCTATATACCCTTTGCACTAGAGACATCGATCCACTCGAGCTGTAACTCAACTTCTCCACACTCAACGTTTTTGAGTCTAAGGAACATATTCTGAACAATCTTGCCTTGGTTCCACACAATATGGCTCTCTTCAGACAAACAGTTTTTTCTGCTTGGTTGTATTTTCATTATGACCGTCCCATTGGGTAATCCTCCTTCGAGCTTTTGTTGGAGCTTCAAGGCTTCAAGATATGGACCAATGTGAAACTCAGCTTCTCCCATCTTATCATCCAAGAACATGTCCTTATCGTAAACCATCTGTATGTCATAATACAACCAACAATGCTTTAATAAAGCTACCTACTCGTTTGGTTTTATCAAGATACAAGAAAGGTAAAGCATCACTTACAACTTTAATGGGAAGAGTTGGATCAGAAACAGAAAGTGTTAACTGATCATTCCACTCTGGGTTTACATTGTGTTTGATCACACGAGTTTTCAGTTTCTGTATTAAATCAACACAAGACAAATTACTAATAAGAAAGTTTAGAAACTCATTAAATCATAAGTAAGAATTCAATGCTTTTTGATCTTAATTAAGCTGACTCAAATGGCGACTACACAAGACTTCATTTCAAGTAAACTTTGGTGGCTTGGAACATAAGCGTAACAATATTCCAACATTCATAAAGGTCACATATTGAATAAGGGACCCACTAATACGAAAAAACAAATAAAAGAAAAACTTCTTTGTTTACTTGTATATATTCAATTCTATAACTCAATTCTAACAGAGAAGATAATTTCTGATTTCTCAGTTATACTATTTACAACATTTCAGCTCTCCTACTCCCAACAACTATTCATAGCTACTAAGTT
Organism: Lepidium africanum; assembly: GCA_900406405.1. Lineage (NCBI taxonomy): Eukaryota > Viridiplantae > Streptophyta > Magnoliopsida > Brassicales > Brassicaceae > Lepidium > Lepidium africanum. Next base: position 18,365 of record OVAX01000826.1, on the reverse strand, counting down.
TTAGGAACAGATTTTACTATCAAATTATTTGACATTTTCAACTTTCAATGCAAAATTAATTATAGTATTTTTTAGTTAGAATATTTGTATTTTGCAAAATAAATTTTATTGGCTTTAAGTAAATTAAAAATAATATTATAAATTACAAGTAAAATTTAAAATAATTTTTTGATAATTTCTTAATATATGTGTAGAAAACTTAAAAATTATCTAATTTGGGAGAGAAAGTACCAAAATCAAAATATTGACATTGGCTTGTAAAATTAGGTATAATAACAATGAGTTGTAGATCAAAACTACCTATAAATCCTGATTGATCCAACACTAAAATCTCAGTTCTTGGTGATTATGTTAAAGATCTAACATAAAGAGTAAAAAATCCACTGTCAAATTAATATGAGTTTAAACACTATACAGATCACATGCATCACCAGATCGACAGGTTCCACAACAAGAAAATGATAAACAAACAAACAAGACGAATCAGATCAAACAAAAATAGGTGAAAATCAAAGAGAATAATAATTGTTGGATGATGTTTTTATGATTACCTGTTGGCCAAACTGAATAATGACGTAAGGATCGCTGCTTTTGATATCTCTAATGGCGAGATTCACACCTCTCTTCACATGAATCCTGAGAAGTCCCAAGAAATTTTCCATTTTTTGTTTTTGGGATTTTGAGTCAAAATTGGCTTTCGAGTAGGTATGACTTTGGGAATTTGTAAAGCTTAGGTGAGATTTTGTCTTATTTATCAACCGAACAAAAGCACATGGATTTTTTTAAGATTAATTTTTTATTATTTTGTTTTGTTGCCTTCAATTAATTTCTTATTATTATATTTTGTCTTTTTCTTCCTGGAGAAAAAATTATAAGTATTTTATTTAGGGTGAATTAAGTCAATATACCAATTGGTTATTGAAATACACTCATTACACCTACTTTTTTTTTTATTTAGTAAATATCCTATACTTATTATAATAAATGACAATGTTAACCCTGATTCAAATAATATGACCGACAACATTTAATGGAGTATTTAATGCTGTCGGATTTCAAATAAAAATTTAAGTACCCGTTATGCATGTGTTACATGTTAACGTGTTTATTATCCATTAAAACATAATGTATCGACTAACATATTTAGTAGACGCTACAACATCTAGTATTAAATAACAACGAGATAACATAGACATCAAATATCACAAATACACGCTACTATTGAAGGTAACAAACAACGTTACTATTGAAGGTAACTAAACACTATTACACGTTGTCCCCGTGTTAGAAGGTACAATATTTTGTACCGGGTAACTTATTTAGTAGACACTAATATTAGATGTAACAACTATTAATATATTTCATACATTGATAACATATTTTGTATATGTTAACCTATTAAATATCTGCTAACATATTTAGTATCTGCTAACATATTTCTTACCCGGTGCAATAATTACATTGGTTACATTTCTTACATTGGTAACATATTTATTACACGCTAACATTAAATGTAACATCCATTAATATATTTCTTACACTGATAACATATTTAATATTTGCTAACAAATTTAGTATTTGCTAACATATTTAGTATTTGCTAACAAATTTCGTACTCGTTAATAGGAAAAACATGCATGAGTTTTTCTCATGAGTATCTGGTACAACATATGTTACAATGGTAACTCGTATCGGGTAACAAAACATGTAAACGGTAAATTACAAATTAGACAATACAAAAGAACGTACCCAATAATAAATTTAATATCTCCAGTGTGAACATACCTCTCAAATCCACCATTCATCTTCTTCCTCCTTTCACGTTTTTCTCTGATTTTTTTTTGTTTATTCTTTCTTGTTCTGGGAGGAATTGAATTGCTTCACCACCTTGGGTATTTATAGGAAGGATTTGAGAGTTGGAGAACCAATATAATTGACAAATATGAGTTTCAATTTTTAATCACCAACTTGCATAAGCTTCTTAATCGCCTCCACTGATTCCTCATCATCATAAAGCAAGAATTTATTAGAGACAAACAACAGCTTTGATCGATATGTGAAGTGGGAGAAGTGGATTTGAGTTTAACACTCACGTCATAAAATGACAAGAGTCCGAGTTCACCGAGATAAGTGATCAAACGATGAGCACACTCAACAGGGATGTTAAGCTGGACTAGCATCATCTTCTCAGATGTTAAAATTGAAATAAAAAAATAGGTAAAAATTGCAAATCGATGAAGTTGATGAAGCAAAGAAGAAGAGTAGAGAGAAAAAGAGAGAAGAGGAAATGTGAGAGAAAGGAGGAGAGATAGGTGCAAAAAAATCATCAATTTGACTACAAATTGCAAAAAAACCATCCAAGTAACAATGTACAAAAAAACTCTCAAAGTAATTTGCCAAAAAACCACTTAAATAAATGTTTAACTAATTAATTTTATAAAATCTAAAATATAATACTATGCAATCTTTATAAATGTGGAAAAATCAAAATTAAAACTATAAAATATGTGGAAATTAATACTATAAAATTAATCTGAGTATAGATTGGGCTCGAATTCAGCTATTATCCTCGAAACTTTATAACAATTTAAACTTTTAGGGGTTTTTTAAAAGGAAGATAAGAACTGAATCGAATTTTCAAAAATCGATCTGGCTCTTGAGTTTAGAGAAAATTTTGATTTGAGATGATCGGAATGTTCAATAGGCCGAGTCAACCCAAAGTTTGATGTTTTTTCAAAAGTTAACAAAAAAATTGAAAGTTTAATCAGCCAAATTCGGATTTCATAGTTTATCAGCCGGATTTTGTAAGTTACCTGTTTAATTGACAGTTTTCCCATTTAAAATTAATAAAGAATTAATGGAAAATATATGCCAAGCGTAATATCTATTGCCTGAAATTGAACTGATACCCTAATGAAAGTCTCCTATATATATCTACATGCATTTGGGTCAATCGGGTACCCACTCAGGTATCGATTCAATTTCATGCAGTTTATCTGTTTTTGACATATATATTTTCCATTAATTCTTTATTAATTTTAAATTGTTATAAATTTTTGATAAAAATAGCTGAATCCGAACCCAATCTATACCCGAATTAATTTTATAGTATTAATTTCCACACATTTTATAGTATTAATTTTGGGTTTTCTACATTTATAAAGATTGCATAGTATTATATTTTAGACTTCATAAAATTAAGTTAGACATTTATTTGGGTGGTTTTTTTGAAAATTACTTTGAGGGTTTTTTTGCACAGTTTTACTTGGATGGTTATTTTGCAAATTATTGTCACTTTTTTTTTTGGCGCCTTTAAACATATTTCTTATCTTCAAAGGAGGTAAAAGAATCAATACAAATGAAGAAAGGAAAACAAGCCTTCGTACAGGAAGGATAAGAAGAGATCAGCTAGAGTGATCACGATCAATGAAAAAATCAAGCCAAGCTGGACTGCATGATGCTACATACGAGGTGTAGCGACTGTCCTTTGTTACACTTTGAGCTAATTTCCTTGCCACACAATTAGCAGGGAAAGTAGAGAGAGATATTGAGCAAGAGTTAAACTTGCAACGTAACTGATCCACTTGTTGTAGAAAGATCTGAAACTTAGGCCATAAACGAGGGTTGTGAAGAGCCTTAACCATATTATGATTCTCACAAACCACCTCAACATCTCTATGACGCAGCTCCAATAAACTTCTTAATGTCCATAATAGGGTTTAAAAAGCAGCAACATTTTGACTCGGAGCCGCCAAGCCTGCGTCACGACTATGGAGTAACACCACACCTTCATGGTTTCTTAAGATCCAAGACTGGCCCTGTAAAGGCAAAGATTTATTCCACGCCACACCGACATTACATTTAACATTACCAACCAAAGGTTTCATCCATGTAAGGTGTAGCGGATGAACACGGGCATGTGCTGTAACAGAGTTGTTTCGTGCATAAACAGAGTAAAACTCTTTTGCTTTATCAAGAGCCTTAGCCACAATGATGTCACTATGCTGCAGAGATTGGGCATAGATAGAAGCATTTATATGCTTCCAAACATTCCAAATGACCCATGGTAAGGCACGAGCCCTCTACACACCTCCTATTTTGTTGTCAATCATATCAAGGAGCAGGCCTATGTATTCACCAATCTAGTTACCAGTTACCTTATTTAAAGGGAAATGCTTCTTCTCCCAAACTTCTTTTGGAATTTTGTACTCAAAGAGACAATAACTTAGAGATTCATCGACATTATTACACAACCTACATAAGTGAGGCACATTAATACCATGACTTCGTAGGCATTGCGCCACCACAAGAGCATCTGAGAGAGTCCTCCACAAAAAGAAACGAATCTTTGGCTCGGTTTGCAGTTTCCAGACCATACTTTTAAGCTTATTAACAACTTGAACCACGGGGGGAGAGGTTAGTGCCAGCATTAGCCTGTGAAGCAAGCCAATTACCACTCTTAACTGAATACGTTCCATCTTTAGAATATTTCAAACCCAAACATCATCCAAATCAACATCAATTGGAATAGACAAAATCTTGTCTACATCGGTAGGAGAGAAAAGAGTTGTAACCTTGTTTACATCCCACACACCTGAGGGGAGGATTAAATCTGCAACAAAAGTAGGCAAAGGCTCATCGAAATTCTAACTCGGAGGTAAGGAAAAACTCTCACCAAGCATCCACTTCTCATTCCATACCTTAGTGTGTTCACCATTCCCAATTGATCTAGTTAAACCCTTTTCAAGCAATTCTCGGCCAAAAAGGATGCTTCTCCAAGCATAGGACAATTTGATACCAACTCCTGCCTCAAGAAAGTCTTTATTGCCATAGTATCTACTCTTAAAGACCCGAGCAGGATGAGAATGAGGTTCTGAGAGATGCCTCTAAGCTTGTTTAGCTAGCAAGGCTTGGTTAAAATCATGTAAGTCTCTAAAACAAAGACCACCATCCTGTTTTGACTTACACATACAATCCCATGAGACCTAATGCATCTTCTTCTTATCTTCACAATTATTCCACCAGAAGCTAGACATAACACTCGTCAATTTTCTGCATTGAGTTTTGGTAATCTTGAAACATGACATTGCGTAAACAGGAAGAGCCGAAGCTACTGATTTGAGAAGCACTTCCTTACCACCAAGAGATAGAGTTTTAGCAAACCAACAATTCATTCTAGATTGCATTCTATCACTGATAAAGTTTAGGAGTTCTCGCTTCGATCCACTCAGACATTCGGGTAAACCAAGATACTTCCCGGTACCATCTTCTTGTAAGATACCTAAAAATTCACTCAAAAGTCTTTGCATATATGGATCAATGCCATCACTAAACATAATAGCTGACTTTTGGAAGCTGCACCATATAGAGAGAGACACCGTAAAATTGCTGAATAGGCTATCATCAGCAAACAGTAACTGCTGAATAGATGGGCTATCCTTAGCAAGCTTAAGACCCATGATCTTCCCCTCTATCTTAGATTGCTTCATTACATGAATTAACGCCTCTGCACATAGGATAAATAGAAAAGGCGCGAAAGGGTCTCCTTGCCTTAAACCCCTTTCGAGTTTAATAAAACCATGAACCTGTCCATTAAGAATAACCGATTATGTAATTGTTTTAATGCATTCCATCAACCATTTGATCCATTTCTCAGCAAAACCCATCTTGATAAACAAATCTTCAAGGAAATTCCATTCAAAACGGTCATACGCTTTAGACATGTCTGTTTTTAATGCTAAGAAACCTCCTTTACATTTTTTGTTTGTCTTTAAAGAATGCACCATCTCATGGGCCAGAAGTATGTTATCCGAAATCAATTTTCCAGCCACAAATGCTCCTTACGTGTCCGAGACTAAGCTTGGCATCTTCAGATGGTTGCTTAAGACTCTAGAAACTATCTTATAAGCAACCAAACAAAGACTAATCGAACGTAAGTCTTTCATCTCGGAAGGATTAGGAATCTTCGGAATGAGACAAATTTGTGCGAAATTCCAGTCCAAAGGCATAGAGCACGTATCAAAAAAAACTTTAACCTCACTTGTTACTTGTTTCCCCACCTGATCCCAATACGTGTTAAAGAACAAACCTGTCATCCCATCAGCACATGGTGTCTTGTTACACTTAATTCTAAACGCAGCGGCTTTAATCTCCTCATCTGTAACCTCTCGAGTGAGGTCCTCATTCATTTCGCTTGTAACTCTCGGATGCATGCCGGAAAGAAGAACCGTAGCATGACTAGGTAAAGTCGATGTAAAAAGTAAGCGAAAATAATTAACCGCTATTTCACGTTTGCTGCCTTCAGAGATATGTTCAATCCCTTCATCATTGATAAGAGCCGAGATGTTATTTTCAGCTCTTCTCTTTCTAACACTTGCATGAAAAAACTTGGTATTTCTATCGCCTTCTCGGAGCCAAGCTTCCTTACTACGCTGCTTCTAATAGACCTCCTCATCAAAATAGGCATTACTCAAATCAGATTTTAAGGATTGGAGAAGCACATGATCAAGAATAAGCTTGCTTCCTTCTTTCTCAATCTTTTGTTCTAAGTTACTATCGAGACCTTTCTTCCATTTAGAAAGTTCCTTGCAGCACAACACAATATTATCAAGAAGGGATCTATTTTCAATGGCGGGATCATAGTTCTATATCTTCGATGTCACTTCTTTAATACCCGGTTTATTAACCCAACGCCTATCAAACATGAATCTCCCATATCGTATACTTGAGTCGGAAGCAAACCTTAATAACAAAGGTCGATGATCCGAACAAATTCGGTTAAGATACTCCCCACTAACCGATGGTAAAAACCGAAACCACTCAACATTACCCAACGCTCTATCAAGACGACTTTGAATATGATGACCATTCTGAGTTCCCGTCCACGAGAATGAGTTTCCGGAGCATGCAATATCTGAAAGATTACACTCCGATATCATGTTTCGAAAGGCTAAAAAAGACGCTTCAGGTCTAGGAGGGCCACCTATTTTTTTCGAATTATTACATAACTCGTTTAGGTCCCCAATCACTAGCCAAGGGTCATCTCTTGAATTGCCGATAGTAATAAGCTGATTCCACACACCTTGTCTTAATCTTTTCACAGGTTCACCGTAAACAAAGGAGAAATAGAAAGACACTGAACCTAAAGAAATTCTTGTATCAATAATATTCTTGCTACATTGTAGAACCAACACATTATACGAATTCTTCCACATAAGTACTAGACATCCACTAGCACCCACTGCGTCTACAATGCGACATTGATCATAACCCAAACTTTTCTGCAAGTTTAAAACCATAACATTGGAGTTTTTTGTCTCCATTAGGAACTGGAAATCAGGGAAAAAAGTACGCCTTAATTCCCGAAGAATTTGAATTGTCAAGTTGTTCCCAATTCCTTGACAATTCCAGCTACATATGCTCATTGAGACCTCGGCAGCTCCTCATCGGGAGCCACCGTGACATTGCTGCGTTTGGCATCTTTAACTCGACCTTCATCCTCTTCTGTTCCATTGGCTTTCCTCTTTGGTGGACTATCTTGCTCATCCGACCCATTCTTAACCTTTTCCTTGTACACCAAAACTGCTTTCTTTCTTGCTTGTTGTCTTTTCCATTTGCTAGGACGTTTGCGAAAGCAAGTAGCTGTTGAGTTAATCCCGAAAGAGGGGGCTCCATGAGAACCAATCCTAAACATTGTTGGATTACTCGCCTTCCATTCGAGTAGCATCGTACGTTTTGAGTGAAAATCTTCAAGCGGAAAAGTCGAACTCACTATATCTTTCGTAGAATCTTCAAGTAGCTTGTCTTTCGCTTGAACTACACCTTATTGACTTGAGAAATCAAAGACCATGCCCTTACCCTTATTAAGATCGGTTGTAACTGCAGGTGGCTTCTCAAGACGGAGCAAGGTTTGCAACTGAGGGTCTTTCTCAAGGTTCCACACATGTCTTCTCAATCTATCTCTTCGTATTATGCGCTCTTCTCCTTCTGCAACAGCCATATAGTTCCTCATCACATTGAGAACTTCCTCAGCAATTCCCGGTAATCCCGTAACCTCATCAAAACCAACATCACTCTCAGTTAAGACTCCACGAAGAGGATCACCTTCTTTAAGAAAAGGTTCTGGTTGTTTTCTCACTTCACCTTTGTTCACCGTAGCTTTAGACAGCCGGTTAGAAACAACGGTAGGACAACAAGAGTTATCATGGGTTAAACCCTGATATATGAAACATCTTTTATGCAACCTCTCATATTTGAACTTTATGTTTACTACTTCACCCGATTCCATCTCAAACTCACGAGCATTTTTGAGTGGTTTAGACACATCCAAACTGACATGAACATGAACAAAACCTTTACTCAGTGATCGAGAATGATCAAAAGGCAGTTCAATCACTCAGCCAATGTGACCTGCAATTTCCTTGAGAACCGCCAAATCGTACCAATCAACAAGTAAATTACGAATTCTAATCCAGACTGGAAGGAATTTCAAGTAGTTCTCTGGTGGCTTCTCCATCCATCTCTCCAATACCATGCTCTAATCATTATATGTCCAAGCATCAGCGTCCAGAACCTCTTGTAGATCAGATCCGTTATCGAAGATGAACTGAAATTTTTCATCAGAGAGAGCAAAACCTCTGCATCGACCTACAAATCTCCACATACGAGGCATATTGTGTATGAAACTCGCCATTCTTTGGCTAACCGGGTTAAGCAATCTTCCCATGATACTCTTTCCATTGTGTCCCACTCTACTGATCTTTGGAACACTCTTCAGCTTTATCGGCTTCGAATCATCAATAGACATCTTTTGTAATGCTTTATCAATACTCTGAGACATAACCTTGCTCTGTATTTTGTGAGCAATACAGAATTAAAACAGAATTGAGAACAATTGTGAGTGTTTACCGGTTTTAATCAGGAAGAAACAAACACAAACAGTGAAGACACAAGAAACTTAGACAGATCCGTTGAAATCTTCAAAGGATGAAGTCGATCAATAGCGGAGGCCACAAACAAACGACGATCGAAACCTAAGGTATTCGGCCGAGATACTTGCTTCGAAGAAAGGAAAGTTTTTAATAAAAAATCAATCAAATATGGCAAAATTAGGAAACTTCCCGGTAAAAAGCTATATTCTCTCTAGGATGAGAGACTCTAGTAGAGAATGAGAGTATTGAGCTCCAAATTGGAGATTTCAAGCAAAGATATTGAATTGTAGTCACTGTTTAGACCCTTGTTTATTGTCACTTTGATGAGTCTTTTTGCATATTTTTGACTTTGATAGTTTTTTTGCAAAATGAAACCATTTAAGTGCTTTTTTTGCACAAAAACCTTTATAAATCATTTATTCGGTAACAATTATAATTTCAGAAAAGTTATGGAAACAATAATTATCCACTAATTAGTGATAATACAGATACGATTTAAACTAAATTTATCAGAAAATTATAAGGGTTTATTGAAACCAAAGTTTTACTTTATTTTGTTTTTTTATAAAGTCAACTGTTATTAAATTGACAATTTTTAAATCATTTAGAAATTATGTTTTACTAACTTGAAATTTTAACAAAATCACTTAAAAATAATACACAAACTCTTGTTATTGAATTAATAGTTTATTAGAATCATATGAAATCTTTTGTTATTTAAAAGTTAACAAATTCCTTAAAAGAATTTCTCAATTTAATTTTGGGAGATTCTAAATGTTGAAAAATAAATCTTCAAATCCCATCCATCCTAGGTGTGATTTTTTGTAAGAAGATCTCTATTTGCATTATCCATCAAATGAACCTTTATTCCTTTGGGTGAACTCTCTTTTCACTTCCCAAAATCAGCTTCGATCTAGCCTTCCTTACTTAGATCTATTAGCAATTTGTCTTTAAACAAACTAAGTCGAACACAGATTCTAGAACAGAAACTCAAAAGTTTTCCAAGTCTGAAAGAAAAATCAATTTTGACCTTTTACCTTAAACTGATCGTAATTTTCTCAATTAAATTCTGATTGACAAACGATTTGCGGCTACGAACTCTTGGGAACACGATCTATTCAGACATGTGATTAGAATTCAAGTTATAAAACAAAGACAAGCCACAAAAATAAGCAAGTCATGTTGGAGCATTTAACCACGAGACTCCAAAATTATATATAATATTTCATCAACAATAAAAAAATATAAGCATGGAAGAATAAATATGTACCCTAACTTTGACAAAAAAAAAACAAAAAATGTACCCTGATTCTTTCAAGAAACTATCCATCACATGCATTAATTCGAAATAATATAAAACAATGTTTTAGTGTAAGATAGCTTCAAAAGAGATTCCACTAATCTCTCTCGTTATGTTTGAGCCAATAAGCGTAGAATTAGATTCTCCAAATTTTCTTTATGTACATATATATCATAAAACAAGTAATTAATGACCAATAACCATCAATTTATTAACAGATCTAGACTCGCTTTAGTGGTTCTTCACAATTCTACGAATAACCCCATAAACAGAAAATCTCTCTAACTTATTGTGTTGAGACTTACGTAGGAATGTAAATCATATTATAGGGTTCTTCTCAAATAGATGAAACTCCAAACACTTATCTTTCATCTTGTCTTTCGTTTCTTCCTTTGTGAGATCTATATAATATGCAAGCAATGAGCTTGTGAAGATCTATTCTTCTTTATCATGATCTATACAAAGAAGATAGATATGTTCAATAGAAATGAGAATGTAATGAAAGAGAAGAAGAAAAAATTGTTGGTAAGTGTGAATGTTCTTGGAAGTGTTGGTCCCATAAGGTTTTTGATCAATGAAGACGATGAAGTTTCAAGTGTTGTTAAGACAACTTTGAAAGCTTATGCTCGTCAAGGCAGGATCCCGGTTCTCGGGTTTGATGTCGATGACTTCACTTTCTACTCCATTAATGCCGGATTTAACAGTACTTTCATTAAACTCCTTATACAAAACCACTCTAATATATTTGTTGATTCTCTTAGAATCTTGTGAATTTTGGATTGATTCGGACTTAAGTTTGAGATTTACATACAAACAATCATCATTAGACGTTGTGTGAACAAATTATGGTAAACATTTCTAATCGAGGATAAATTTATTTTGTTTTGGTGGTAGCTTTGAATCCAGAAGAGAAGATAGGTTCAATGGACGCAAATTTCTTGCTATGCAAGAAAGAGACTAAGACAGTGGAAAAAGTAGAAGGAAGAAGAGAGAGTCAAGCTCGGATAGGTCATGGATGGAGAACTCGTCTTCGCCTGTCGTTATTACGATAATTACTACACAAATCTAACTCTATACAAGTCATAAATTAAGGACTAGATTAAATTATCAATGAAATTTGTGTATAAAATAACGATCCACTTCTTGTATCCTCGAACCACATAATCTCTTGTATCATCAAGTTTTACTTTACACCTCCAAAGTGTTGCTAGTTTGCAATATATATAAACCTTCAAAGTAAAAACACTAATATTATAAATCCTCAATATACGTAACTCCAGTAAAGAGTTTCTTTAAAAATCCTAGATCGTTAGAATCACAAAACATATTATCTCGCTAGTAATATTGTTTATATTAAAAAAGTTTCAAAAAAAATGAGTTAGAGAATCAGCATAGAGAATGTAAAATTAGATTAACCGAAAACAACTATAATGAATTTCTGATGAATCTTCTTAAATTCTCTTCTATGGTGAAAATGCTAACCATTTTTATGACTTATGAAGTAACAAACTCCACCTCCATTTTTTTTTCTACCATTCTAGTGGATAATAGTTGCTTTTATCACATTTTATTACAATTCATAATCGGAAATTTGTAAAAAAAAAAAAAAAAAAACTTTGAAAAGACGAAAAGGCCCTTGAAATGTAGTACAGATACGAAATCGTCCTTGCCCTAGATTAAACCCCAATTATTTTCGTTTTCCTTCGGCCGGAATCACACAATCGTCTATCTCCTAAACTCTGAAGAAACTTAAACGCGCTACTCATCGAAGCTCCTCGAAACCTTAAACCCAATCTCTCCATCTTCTTCCGTCTCTCCCTCGCTCGTTCGGTTTCTTCTTCTCTTCTGGTAATTTTTGGTCTCCATCTCTCTCTGAATCATTCCGCGGTATAGATTTTTTTGTCCCTTGAGGCATCTTATTTGATGAGTATGCTCTTATTTTCCTCTGTTTGCACTTGATTTCTAGTAATTATTTCAGAAAATATTTCTATATTATATAAGATGCACAGATCTGTCGATCTAGGGTTTCGATTGATGTTTATTTGATATGAGAACGACTTCCTCGTATGCGATCTAGGGTTTACTCCGTATTCACTGTCTCACGACGCTATGTTTCAATGTTCTGGTCACCTGATCGATGAATCTAATGGGACTGAGTTGTTTGTCATTAGCTTGTATTATGCTCTAGCTATTCGTGTTTTGTAATTTCGATTGATATTTATGGCTTTGGCGATTAAAATAGTTCTTCACTTTGCGCTTAATGTTACAAGATAAAGAGTTTACTGATTATGCGATTTTCTTACTTTTTCATGTTTAAGTAGAACTAAATAGTCTTTCTCGCATCTGTGCAGGTTTCAGAACCGATCATATATCTGTGTTTCATAAGTCAAGTTTGCAGTGAAGATGTCTGGAGCCTTGAATATGACTCTTGATGAGATTGTCAAGAGGGGTAAGTCTGCAAGGTCTGGGGGAAGAGGAATTTCCCGAGGTCGTGGTCGTGGCCGTGGTGGTGGCGGTGGACCAAATGGTTTTCTAGGTGGTGGAAGAGGAAATGGACCTGTTCGAAGAGGTCCTCTTGCTGTGAATGCTCGCCCATCGTCTTTCACCATTAACAAGGCAAGCTCAAAACTTGGGATCCTCTATCTCTATGATTGGAAATCTGAAATTTTTGTGGTAGCAATTGCTAAGCACATGTCATGGAGAAGCAGGGTTTCTCGTACAAGCTAAAAGCCTTGCTTCTGACGATAAATTGACATTCTTTAACATTCAGAACCTAGTATAGGAGGTGATGCGTGCTTCTTTCTAGTTCATGGAGATGATTTCATATAGAAAAGCCTCTTACCCCTGCAATTTCAGTGTACTTTGTGCCTTATGGTTAAATTGTGAAGATTTTGCGGGTCTCACATAGATATGTGCACATGCTTGGTTGCTTTTGCCACAGCTTCTAAGATGAGGAGCTTCAGTTAGCTGAAGGTCAAAATTTGTTCATCCAGTACAATAGTATTGCTATGAAAAAAAATTAGACATGTTGCTCTTTTCAGCGACACTGCCCAAAATCCTTGAAAGATATGTGGTCTGGCAGTAAATACGCTTTGTAGTGACTTACCCCTACTCAGTCTATTTGCATCATGCATGAAGTTATTAGTGAGCCTCTTGGCACATCTGGAATTTCTTCAGCGTGCTATGAACGTCTCAGTTTTTCTTTTATCATCGTAGCCTTGGTACAAAGATGTTGTTTTGGAAACCAGAGCAGTGACCAATATGCAGTCAGTCAAATTCATTGTTCCTCCATTTCATTGGGTTTTCTCATTGGATGGTTCTTGACTACTTGGTGGAGCTCTTTGCTTTGACTGGTTTTCAACAAATGGGTGGTGTCTCATCTTTAGAATTATTTTCGTTGACGTTGTTTTTGAAGTTCAACATACCTTGTGTACTGAAGTTATTCTGTTCTATTAAAAAGCCTGTCCGTAGGGTCAGGAGCTTGCCATGGCAAAGCGATTTGTTTGAAGATGGTTTAAGAGCTGCTGGGGTATCAGGAGTTGAAGTTGGAACTAGGCTCCATATTACAAATTTGGACCAGGGTGTGACAAATGACGATATAAGGGTATATTGTTAGACTTCTAAAATCTGTGCTTTTGGTTTCTTAGAGTGGAGACACCTAAATATATCTTTACGGGATCCAGGAACTCTTCTCTGAGATTGGGGAGCTAGACCGTTATGCAATTCATTATGACAAAAATGGGCGTCCAAGTGTAAGTTCTCACGAGTATTTTATCAGATTGTAGAAAGTCGTATATGATTTTATTCTAACTGTGACTTCTTTGGGAACATGAAATTATTTAGGGCACAGCTGAAGTGGTGTATCCGAGGAGAAGTGATGCATTGCAAGCTCTGAAGAAATACAACAATGTGTTATTGGATGGAAGGCCAATGAGGCTTGAGATTTTGGGTGGCAACACTTCTGAGAGTCCTTTACCGGGCCGTGTGAACGTAAATGTCACTGGACTTAATGGAAGGCTGAAGAGGACTGTTGTTATCCAGTATGAACTTCTGTATTTATTCATTTCCCGTAATTGCCAGTGCTGAGAGATAAAAACTCAAGGCTTATGCAATCTTCTTTGATGCTTGCAGACAAGGAGGCGGGAGAGGAAGAGTTGGAAGAGGGAGAGTAGGAAGAGGTCCAGCTCCTACTATGAGTCGCCGCCTTCCAGTGTAAGTATAAATAAGTAGATGTTGTAAACTGATATTCATCAAAGTGGAAACCAAATCGAGTGTTGAACTTCTGTCTGTGGCAGTCATAACCAGCAGGGACGGATGAGAGGAGGAAGAGGTGGATTTCGTGGTAGAGGACGTGGTGGTGGTGGCCGTGGACGTGGTGGACGAGGAAATGGAAAGAAGCCAGTTGAGAAATCAGCTGCTGATCTTGACAAGGATCTTGAGAGCTATCACGCAGATGCCATGAACGTCTCTTAAATCTTTCCAGCTAATAACTCCGATGTCTTTGTGCTTGCTATTTCCTTGTTTCAGACGATATCATACTTGTCTTCTCGCATGCCTTATCGCTTCTAGTGATTGTGTTGGTTTTGTCGGAGGTTGATCTTGTAAAGTAAATGAAAAGCTGTTTAGAATCCTGTCGTCTTAAATTACTTCAAATGAGTAATTTCGTGTAGGGTGCTAACTAAACTCTTTTAAGATCAGACTAGGGCTTAAGTAGAAGGCGATTTGGACAAAATTTTCTCATTTTTTTTGTCTTGTCTTGGACCAATTGAACCGGTATATAGACACTCTCACAATTCACAAATCCACAAAGCCTAGAATTGAATGTACAAAATTGAGTAGAAAAACAGTCCGGAACCAATCACAATCAACCGGACACGAGTCTACCGTTCAGAAACAACGTTGTCTTTGAGAACTAATTCTCCGGAATTGCTTCTATGAAAAAGCTTCTCAACCACATCATCCCAGTTCTTCTTCGACGTTGATTCCACCGATGTTTCTCCATTGTTGCATTCTTCTTCTTCATCTTCTTTTACTGCGGTGGACTCTGCGTGCGGAATATTGAGACTCACTGCTCTCTCCAACGCATCTTTGTGCTCTTTCTCTATAGTATTTAACCTCTCCATTCTCTTCTCTTTTGGTGCCATTGTTACCACTGTCTCTTCACTCTTCTCCCTCAATAACTGTAACCCACACATTACAAAACCCATTATTTTTGCCTAACTCATCTCTTACTATCTATCTTTTGTAAGAATTGTAAAATTAGCTTTATAGCAACATTACAAAACATAGTTAGGATCTTTCTAATTTGACAAAATAGTCAAAATTCGAAACAGTGAACTCTAAATCTTCAATCATATGACCTTAAACCATAAACCCTTTGAACTAAATCTGAAGTCCTTAGCACTAAAACCTTGATCTAATACGTAAAACTGCAGCCTGTGCTTTTCATCTATATAGTTTCTTAGATTTGTATCCTAACTATTCCAATATTTGATTATGTGTTGTTTAACTGGAAGCAAAAATACAATTGTTACCTGCAATGCCTTCTGAGACTCTCTTTCTATCCAGAGAATCGCATGATCAGATGTCGCATTCGATGATAAGACAATATGTTCAAATCTACCGTCCACCGGAATTGCGGTTCTAACTTCAGGAGGAAACCTTCCACATCTAAAATATAACCAATAATCAGACAAGAATCACACACAGAATCTAGCTAAGAAATGGCTTTACCTGCAAAATTTTCGCTCCACTATATGATAAATTCGACCGGGAGCATAAAGTCTTCTAGGGTCCCTTAGTTTCCGACCCTCTGGTATAAATGTATCCCTCAAACAAACTAGAAATAATAAGCAAGGCAAGCTGTCCAAACCACAAATACAAAATGTTGAACTAAGCTACAATAAATTCATACCAACAAAAGCCAAAGATGAAGCATTCTAAAGTTTGACACTCACCAGAATACAGACTTGAAGATATCCTCTAATGGTGTCGCTGTTCTTGGTAAAAAATCATCCTACATTTTTCACAACCTAACTTTTGTTAAAGCTCATCTACCAGACTAAAAGGGTTCTCTCAATAAAGATTATAGATACCTTTCTTACCAACCAATCAATCTCCTAAATTAGAACAAAATTTAGTAGAATCTTCTGACTAAACTCAAGACGCAAAAAAGACAAATCGATTCGTCGATTCCATGAGTATATTCTTAACTTATGGAAGATGTTTATCTTAATACTTTGGTCAACAATGAACCAATCACCCTCATGATCCAACAAGTCAGTTACAAAAATAGTTTTATTTTATTTTCAAAATCACTAATAAGACCTAACTAAATTGTCTGTTTCTTACAAGAAATTCAACCTTTCTAATTATTTTCTTTTGTGTAAGAATCTCTTCAAATGTCTAATTAATCAACTAAATCTACAATATTAATCTATAAGATAAGACAATAAAATTAGGTTTTCGAAAATCTAACCTGCAAAATAACGGAGGAGATGACGTCAGCATACTTAACGGCGAGACTAAGAGACATACATCTCGCCGGAGCTAAAGCAAAACACCGAACCTTATTCCTGGGAACACGACCAATCATGGCCGGATTACTAACAACCAAAACAGCCATTAAAGCCGCAACACCAGAACCCAAAGAATGACCAGCGAAAACCAAATCATACTCTTTCCCATTCTCTTCCCAAATTCTCCGAAGTGTCTCCGATTCTTTATTCAAAACCCAAGCCGCAGATTTCAATAACCCACGATGCACATATCCACCACAAAGCGTACTCTTACCCAATCTATTATCCAATAGAATCTTGTAATCACTCTCTTTAGCTAAATTAAGACCACGAATCGCTAAAACGAGTTCACGGTGGGTGTGATCGACGTAGATTATGTAAGGTGGAGAATGGCCTTGAGTTTGTTCGTGGGTTACTCGTTTAATGACCCATTCTGGATTTAGATCAAAGCTTCCTAATGAAGGTGAGATTTTGGGGTTTTTGAGATCGGGTTCGTAGACGGCGAGGATGACGCGGCTGATTCGTGGGATTGGTTCGAATTCGTCGGGTGTTGCTGATGCCCACGTGGCACTATCGTCTGAGCCAACGTATGTGCATCGTTTCCATATCCACCGACTGAATCCGACGCAGAAGACACATTCTAGTCCACAAGCTACTGACATATTTTTTGACTTATAGGTCAGATTTTGTTCTAATTAGAGAATTTGGGTTTTTGGAGAGTTGAGATTTGGGTGTTTTCTTCAAAGGATGGAGATTAAAAAATGAAATTTCGAAAACTTTGACCCAATGATGAGACTTTTAGCAGGAAATTAGAGAAGTAAGGTTATTGAAGAGTTAAGATTTCGGATTTTAGAGGATTAAAATTGCTAATTTGATACATAGATGAGATTTTGGAGGATTTAGAAGTGGAAGAATGAGACTGGTCAAAAGTGGAAACTAGAGAGGATTGGGTTTTGAAAAATGAATCCAAAAGAGGGTTTTTATAGAATTACGTCAAAAATTCATTAAAAAAAAAAGTGATATTCTTCAAAGAAATTTTAGTGGAAGGTTGGAGAAGAGAAGAGAAATGGATGAAGATGGAAAATAAAAGTAGCAATTATGAAAAAAGGGGTTTAAAGAAGAAGAAACCCAGCTAATAAGTAAGACAGATCAAATCTCCCTTTGGGTGTTTTGCGACAGAGACAGGCAGCCCTAAAAGCAAGACTGAAATGAACGTGTCCATTTGCCTTAAGTCTTTCTATTTAAGAAAATAAATATTTTACTTTGTCAGTGATATACTTTGTTTGCTTATTACAACAATCTATTTTGTGTTAAAAAGAGAAAGAAGATAATAAGAGAGAGAGAGATTTGCTCTGTATTATAAGGTGAAGGTGTATCATTATATTATGAACGAAACGTTCATATTTATAGACAAATTTTAGTTTTACTGTGCGTGCATAGTAACGCGTGGGCTCTACATATATAATAAAAATTGCAGTAATTGTTGACGTTCTTAACACTCCCCCTTGGAGACCACCGTCACAAACGTTTCTTGTCGTTTGTCTTTTGTTGCCTAGTTAAAAACTTTTCTAGGAAAAAACCCATTGGGAAAAAATCCATAGTAAGGGAAAAAGAGTG